>CM051367.1:8543875-8555285 GCA_028015245.1 Cardamine occulta
GACATCCGATGTATGATGTTTAATACCAGTCTCGACAATATCCACGCATCATTTCGGTTACTGATTCAAAAACTTGAGAACACAAATCAATATCTATACCCTTACTGAACATAGAATTTTAGTATGTAAAATGCTCATTCAAAAAGTTGCATGCCGAAAGGTTCTGCAATGAATCTATTTCTACGATCAATCAAATAGCTAAGAATAATCCCTTAATGTACGAAACCAATAACAACTGAAACCATTTCTTCAGTTTTATCAACCAGAGAGAATGAACCATTGCAGAATATCCAAGAAAAACCAAAATTTAACATTTTCCTGGTTGTGGGATCCCGCAAAACCGAGAAAGCAGAAAAATGTTACAGGACAAAAAAAAATCAAGAAAGTGATCATGTAATTGCACCTCAGTATCAGTTACAACAATAAACCAATAGTGCAGGATGGTAGTACTCACCAAGTTATCGGATCTTCTCGTCCAAGCATTCCAGCATTGTTAACCAACAGATCAGCATATTCTCCTATACTATATTTGTCAACCCTCACAAGGTTTCCTACCAGCCATTATAATGACCCTCACTCCTATAGTACAAGGTATTCAAATTTGGGAAATGTCTGACCAAATAATAAAATGTAAATCTACCTGTTCAGATGATGTATGTAATGCTCTGTACAAAGCCCTGACAGCATACCCATGGAGATCAGGGCATTTGTAATTACAACAATCATGGTGCCATACATCCTCTTTCACATAAGTTCCAGCCTGTTATGAGCAGAATCAAGTTAGAAGTCTCAAATTAAACTCTTATTTTCATATTGAGTAAAAGTTTGTTGTTAGTTAAAGAATCCTGCATGCCCATTGGTGATGATAAATGTATTTGGAAAAAAAGTAATCTACAACCTGAGTTAAGAAGTATACCTCAGATAGAACCTTTAGCATTTGATCAATGTACCAGATTTTCTCTGGAGCAAACCTAGTCAGCCATTAAATACCAAAAATTTGGTCAACAATTAGGTCTGATGGACACCATTCATCCAGGCCAGTTTTTTGATAAAATTTATGGATTACTTTTGATTGAGTTTAATTCACATCTTCGTTACAAATCAGAATGTTCAGTTACCCATCTACCCAGAAGTGAAATACTCAGGTACATGCTGGTTGAAAAGTTGTGCAACTTACTTTTCAACAATGGACTATATCTTTGCAGTAAGATCTCCCTTAAAATCTTCATCACCTTCCAAATATTCTATTAGGTCCTTTGCTAATGGCTTCACGTTATTCTCATTTACAGAAGGTAAATAAGTTCAAGTGCCCTTTTCTGAATCGGAAGCATCTAGAATCCTAAACCAAAACATATAAGCGAAGACTTTCCATTTAATAAAGAGTGATCTCAGTCCACCTAAACAGAATTGGATGGTTACATGTAAAAATAAAAAACAGATAGTCTCTATACTATGACCTCAAGCTGGGAAGCATGTTGCAGGTCTGAGGCGTAAATTGCATTCCACAAGAAGTAAAAACAGTAGAAACAAAATACTCTACTAAGTCAATAAGATACACTCAACAAAGAAACTGTAACACGGCATGAAATACCTTAACACTCCAGGATTGTAGCTCTGTGTCTCTGAACAGCTTGAATCAACACTTAAGGCTCTCATCAGCATGTTTAATGCTTTCGTATCTGAAAAGCAAAGCTTAGGTTCATTTTTTGAAAGCTGGTCACTGGAGAGGCGAGAAAGGCATCAGATTAAGTGTGCTATCAATTATCACAAAATGTCTTCAACAAAATTGTTCAGTCCACGCATATAAATGTCAAAAGCAGCGTCAGTTTGGTTTATTTTGTCTATAAAAACAGCTATTCCTTCAAGTAGAAACCAGCCATGTAGGTGAAACAACAACTTTTACTGGCACTATAGCAAACAAAATTTGGATGATTATTGTAGATGAATAATAAGATCTCAGAGGTAAGGTAACAGAAAACTCCAAATACTGGTGGTACGTTGTAAAAACCTGATGTTATTGTCTCGGTTGGACAAGAATTTTCCCAAGATATTGATTGCAAGGAGCATTTAAGCCACCATTTTCTTCGATGCTCATTATCGTTTGAGCAGCATTCATATAGGATAGCATTGCCTGCATTTTATTTGACTCGGTTTTGATGCCACCTAAGACATTACACATCCAGTTGGGAATAAAAAATGATTATACGTGACTAGGGTCTGACAGATATAGATCAAAAGCTTTTCAAAGAAAATGTAAAAAAGATCCTTGTAGCAAAACCCATAAAAGGTGAAAAAAAGGCTTCACTTGTTACCATTGTTTGAGATGTAGTTTTGTGGAATTTATTTTTTAATTTTGAAAATCAGAAAAAGCGAACAGAATGAAAATGACAAAAAAGGAAGTGTTTTTGAAAATGGAATAGAGGATCACAATAGCAGAACAAACCCTGATCTTTGTAAATAGAGGATCACAAAGATCAGAATATGTACATAAGCCTTGAGAAAAAGCTCAATAGACTTCATCATGAACAAACCTGAGCAAGTATATCATTCATACAGTCACTGGCCTCTGCATCCCCTTGGCCCCAAACACGCAACAGTTTGAGTAATCTGATGTGAAGAAATGGATCTGTAATTCCAGCGACATCATACTCAGGTAAATATGGACTGTTTGCAATATCTCTCAGGGTTCTAACCAAGCCCTCTGTGCATTTCTGTCAACCAGAAAAGGAAACCACTAATTTTCCATGACAAGAAGAGCAAAGATTAAAACACTCAAATCAGTTCAGCATACAAGCAACAACTTATGCAAGGTCCCAGGAAGATCATGAATCTAAAGAGACAAAATGGTATACTTGATTTTTTATACATGAAACCATGAGACAGTAGGCGGTCAGAGTTACAAGAGAAGTCTAATGACAGATAAAGACCTACTTTCCAGATTCTCCAAGAAAGAAGAAGAGTGCATACTACAACACATAAGGCATCCTAATATACTTTTAACCAAATAGATAGGATATCAGCAGATTACCTTCGGAAATATTCAAGCGCTTGAACTGACTTTACAGATTTCCTTACAAAGGTGAACTCCTGTAATGAGAACACCATGGTGCTTTTCTTTGAGTAAAGCAGCACCAGGATTAATAAAGTTCTCCAGAAAGATCCGGAACTTTTCTGATGATCCGTATGGCGCACAGAGCTGCCTAAATACAGAAAAACTAATGACTGAAAAGTTCCTGGTAATGTATTAGTCTATGATACAACTGCTGACAGAACTTAAGTGAAGATTTGTGAAAATAAATACACAGCTCTTTAAGTACAGCCATCATTTGGTTAAAACATGCATTAACCTAGCTTCCGAAGTTTTCCAACATTACCACCACGAACCCCACCACAAAGACACCTCTTATCTGAACAGGTACACTGACAGTATGAGGAAGCACTCACTTTCCCGCGTATATTCGGATCACGAAATTGCAGTAATCTTTCAACCTCAGGGGCGAGATCACGAGCCATTTCTGCTGAACAAATATTTCCTAAAGCACGAGAGCAAGCCCCACAATGTATTGGTTTGTGATTCATATCTCTAGACGTGAGTCAAGGTTCTCAGTTCTCAAAACGTGAATTTAAAAACTTTGTAAGAAGCTACCAGCTAAAAGTTTAAGGGAAACAAATTCGAAAATCTACACCATAAAGGATACTGCTTTAGCGAGTTGGTGACCAGCATTAGTACTTCTTGCCTTTCATCAGAAGCAACATTAATCCTAGATAACCAATCCTCTTCTCTGGAAATCCCTGGAAGCAATTAACTTCAGGCATTCCATCTGCCCAAAATGAGTGGGGTAACCAAGCATGTGGATGAACATTAAGCTTTGCTAGATCCGGTGTCTGTAGTCCTGGTCATTTTCATTAATTGAAGCCACGGATAGCAGCACACTCTTTCCTTACAACAGCACGTTCCTCAGCAGCGGTTTTTACTTGCACGTATATCTTTCGAATCATGTCACTGCAACATAAAATGTCAATAAATGATGAATTCACTTTTTTCCGTCTAATCTACTTGTTCTTCACTTTATAAGTTGTATTACTCTTCTATCTAGTTACTATAACTAATGTTTAATCTATCTTCTAAAGCTCAAATATGTAACGTATTTCAACCAGTTACAAGAATCCAAAAAACATCTTTCTATCAATCGAAATTATAACTGATCCTTACGAACTTATATTCATGATATATCAAAGGATATGTCGCATCCACTTATGTAATCAGACACTATGATGAGTTGATCAAATCCAAAATAATCTCCATATCATATATCCAATCTCAATTTCCACGGCTTTACTAAGCATCCACTTATGTAATCAGACATTGTGATGAGTTGATCAAATCCAAAATAATCTCCAATACGCCTATTCTCTCTTAGAAAACAAAAATGCCAAAATGAAGTGCACTCCAGAATCCACCTATACATTTTTCTGATAAACTACATTCTCCAATTGAATTGCCGAAAAACAGAGATTTCCCAGTAAAACTAGAGGAATCTAAGCTACATTACGGTTTAGAAACTAGAAACGCAACAATGAAAGTGTATCGCATAGTCACAACAGAGAAAAAGCAAATTACTAGTCGGAGATCGGAGCAAAGTGATTCCTAACCTGAGACGCGTGCCGGAAGAGAAGGGATTCATGATTGTATCCACGCCTGAGGAGGTGCAAAGCTAATGAAATCAGATCCGGGAAGAAATGAGATTATAAGATTGGCGCGAGAAATGGATCAATATATTTCACAATTCATAGATCTAAAGAACTCAATTTCCATAGAGAGAGTGATTATTCGGATCTGAGAGTTTTCACTTGATCTCTTTTCCACTGTCAATGAAAAAGATGAACAGAGAAAAGAAAAGGTCTGTCAGTGTTTTTTTCCCCGTAAAGGAAAACGGAAAATTACTGACGGGTTGCGGATTCGAACGGAATTATCAAACCACGACAACACTTTTAACGGTAACAGATCAAAAGACAAAAACTTAAAAAAAAATTTATCTTTTCATTTATCATAAATATAATTTTACCACATTGATAAATATACGAATTAAGGCCTAAATGGTAACACACGAAAATAATTCAACTCGATTTCACCGTTACCATTTGTTATTTAATCAAATTCCACTACATTCAGCAATTCAAAAAAAAAAAATCCCTTTCCTAAAGATAGACTTTTAAAGTTATGCACACATATTAGAATTTTTTTATATAACCTAAAATACTCTTACTTTTTAACTAAATGTTTATTATTTTATTTCTTTAAATTTAATTAACAAGGGCAAACTAGAAAATATTATAAAACTTTTGCATTAAAAATACAAAACATTCATCTTTGTGAAACAATTTATTTTTGGTAAAACATCTATCTTTTAGAAAGCGGAGAAAGTATTAATTATTTCTTCCTATAATAAACAAACTAAACATAGGCGTCTAGTATTTCTTTTGGATTGTTGAATTTTTTGATTTTTTGTTTAGATTTTTAGATTCACAGGTGTAAGATACATTTTCTATTCTTTATAAATTTTGGTTCATATTAGGTTCGATTCCATCCAAGTTTGGGTGAGATACATATATTCAAAATATCGTAAAAAAATGGTAAAATTTGAATAAAATTTTGGTTAAATTTTACAAATATAACTAAATAATTAGTATTTTTTGGCTTTATAATCGTAATTTAGAATTTAGTTATACCAAATCTAAATATAATCAATATTTTTAGGTATACAATTGTATTTAGGATATCTATTCATTTTTTATTTGATTTGGATTCAGTTTGATTCTTTAGATATAGGGTTTATAATCCTTTAGGATATTTTACCCATGCATAACATAGACTTTTTTGTCAACATATATCAACTTCGTGGATATAAAAAAATATGCAATTCAAAATTTTGTGTATTATAACGAGAAATAAAATAATTCATATATTTTTTATTATCCAAAACTTTTATGCATTTTAATAAGATAATTAAAAATATCAAATTTAATTTTAAATATTTTACTATTATTTTTAATTAATCTTGATGAAAATTAAAATTGTTTAATTAATATTTTCATAAGTTTATTTTATTAATTCATTTTAAAAAAAATTATGCAGATTAAATTTATTACCATTTGAATTCTAAGTTATTCGCTAGATTCTGCTAAAAATCACCAAAAATTCAAAAAATTTCTCTGATTCCATGGATTAATTTGGATTCACGGTTACCATTTAGACCCTAAACCTAAAAAAAAACTTCCTATGGTACCAACAAAACTAGGCCCAGTCAAACTCAATCCAACCAAACCCAACCTAAAAATAAGAACTAAACCCGAACCGAATCGATAAAATATAAAACTCGAATCTGAAGCACCAAACCCGAATCCGACCGAAAAGGAAGCGAATCTGAATCCGACCAATAAAATATCTGAATTGGATCATAAGCTTCTTTACCGAAAAAACCAAACCCGAATCCGAGCGAAATAAAAACTAAATAGATATCAAAATACAATTATATACAAAAAATATATTAACTATATTTAGTTGATATAACAAAATTATCAAAATTATAATTATAAACTCAAAAGTATAAATCATTTTAAAGTTGAAATAATCAAACTAGAATCGAAAACCTCTAAATTTGTTGGTAGATTTGTAAAGAATTAACTATACTTTATTCAAATTTAACCAATTTTTTTATTTTTTTTCTAATATTTCGGATATCCAAACCCGACTGAATCCAGATGAAATCGAACCCCCCAGTACGCTTATAAATACCAGACTAGGTAATAAATCTCTAAACACACATACCTGAATGTCCAAGCATAACAAAAACAAAAACTCGCTGTTTTTCGTTAATTGCTTTTGGTTTGAGCAATAGTAAACCAATCGGTTTATACATATTTCGGTTCAATCTCAATTCGTTTGAAACAGAGAAAGCATGTAATCGAACACTTACACTAACATTAAAACTCGTTATAATGATCACCAAAACCGTAACATATTGAAACAAAAATAGTGAAGAGCTTCTTCCTTTGGCACTACATATGGGTTTTTTGGTGGTCTGATTTAAATTATGTAACGCACAAGATTTCTAACAATGTTATGGAATCTGACACTACAGATTAGTCGATATCCATCTCTCCCAATATTTCTTTAAGCTCTTTTGCTCTCTTCCTTGCTAACTCAACACAGCTCTGCGAAAAGCAAAAACACACACAAAGCAATTTTATAAGAAACAAAAAAAACCGGTGTAATCAATTTAGGAGAATGCTGAAAACTCTCACTTTGATGGATGATGAATAGGCGAGGCGTCTCCTCCTGATTTGTAGAAAAAAAACCATTTGATCAGAAGAATCTAAAACAACAGTCACTAGAGTGTCCATGATTGATTCTTCTTCTGTTGTTGGATCTGCTAATATATAGTTCTTGTGGAGAATGCAAGTTAAAGAGAATGGGATATTCTTAAGCGTGAGTTTTCTCTTCTCCTTGTTCACTGCTTCCTTCTCGATGATTGATGCATTGTCTTGTTCTTTTTCATCAGTGATGGCAACTATTCTTCCATTGTCATTCAGAGCTACAACTGGAATTTGTACTGCAACATAAAGATCTTATGCATCAGCGAAGAACTCATCTCAATCTAAGGGTACCCCCATCTCAGTAAACCAACCATGCAACTTCGGAACAAACTGCT
Source organism: Cardamine occulta (assembly GCA_028015245.1). Classification (NCBI taxonomy): domain Eukaryota; kingdom Viridiplantae; phylum Streptophyta; class Magnoliopsida; order Brassicales; family Brassicaceae; genus Cardamine; species Cardamine occulta. The sequence continues at coordinate 8,551,588 of CM051367.1, forward strand.
ATTGTGCAGGGAGGAAGATAACTACGGTATGAGTCAGTAAGATTAAATGTTCTCTAACGGTATGTCGTCTCAGTAAACCAATCATGCAACTTCTAAACAAACTGCTATTGCGCCGGGAAGAAGATAACTACGGTATGACTCAGTAAGATTAAATGATAAACTTGAAACAGTATGAGCTTAGGAAATGGCTTTAGTCAAAGGAGTCCTAGAAGAGGTTGAAAGCAACTAAAGGATGAGATCGAAGAACTTACAATTTGAAAAGGCTGCAACAGCAGAAAGCAGAGCAGCGTCGAAAAGAGCACCATCAGCATCCAAGCAATATATGTCCTACGAGAAATTTTAGAGAGCAACATTGTTCATATATATACACTAGAGACCTCACTTATTTAAATTTCAAGAGAAACTTCCCTAGAATCAATAGCTGATACTATATAAGGAATCAATTGGCGTGCAACTGTGCAAGCGTGATATACAAGACCAAGGTATACTCACCAGATAACCCATCCAAGCAGCTGTGCCTCTAACAAGACACAGTTGTTTAAGAGCAATCATACGAGAACTGCAATAAAGAGAAACAATTTAGAAGGGACATTTATATTTGATGCTCAATGAGAATGAGAAAAATATAAAAAAGAAAGACCAAATCGAAACACACCTTAAAATAGTATCAGACAAACGCTTTGAGATCACAGGAGCAGCTTCAGCTGGTCTTCCAGGCTCGAACAATTGGAGAACATATAGGAGGCATATGGAACTCAACAGCTAGAAATCAAAATTAATCAGTCACAAATGAAACATTACAGAAAGAGACATAATAAAGTCGAGGCAACAAACAACCTATGCATCCTTCATCTGGTGAATCCGGAGAAGGAGTCATAACTTCCATTCTAATAGCAGCAAGCATAGTCTATAAAACAAGAAAACAAAAACTATATTAGAACAACATAGGTAACACAGTAACATTGCTGATTATATGAACTAGGAGGCTTACTGTAGAACCAATCTTGGCAAGAGCAGATCCATCAGCGGTTGAAACAAGTCCTACACACAAGAAAAATACAATCAAATGACATGTACTAATAGATTTTGATCAAAGTAAAAGAATCAAGTAAGTTGTTTTACCAAGGTTTACAATGGTGTCTCTAGCTTTGCCAAGTGGTCTAGCATCAGGTCGGAGAGATTCAGAGAGATGACGCTCAAAGAAACGAAGAGGGAAGATTCTTCTGAAAGCATCAACTTCTATCTCTGATGTCAAGTCTTGAGATGAATCTGGTAATCCCATGTTTTATCTCTTGCTTCTATCACCAAATCAAGAGAAGAATAATAACTAACTCAAATCACAGAAGAAGCAAGAAATCAATTTTCATTATGAAAAGAGACAGACACTGTTTCATCTTCACTCATTGACCAAAGCTTAAGCTTTAAAGCAAAAAAGGGAGGTTTATTTTTTACGCCATTGATGTTAAAAATCTCAAATAGTGTACAGAATAAACTGAAACTGATATACAAAATTGATGCTTTATAATCTTGTCTTTCAAGGAATACAAAGCTTACTTGGGAACAAAAATAACTGGAATTGATGGACGAAACTATGGCAGCAAGAAAAGGAGAAGCAGGAGAGTGTAAGAAAATTAAGAGCTCGCGCGGGAGAGTAATGGGATTTGACGGCGAAGGAGAGTGAAGACGGTGACGACAGCTAGGTTTCTGTGATTTTTAACCAAAGTGCTTTTTTTCTAAATGGGCCCTAACAAAGCCCAATAATGTTAAGAAGAAAGAATCTTTTAATTAGACAGAAGGGGCTTATTGGTTCTAAAATTTATAAAGAGTTAAAATTCTTAAGAGTCAATTGTTACTCAATTTTGAATTTCCAAAAGTCTATTATAGTTTTGTGTTATTGGTTTTGGTAATTTTAAAATGTTGTTTACAATCATTTAAAGTCATGAGTTATTGGATTGAAGATTTTAAAAATTTAATGAGAGTCATATGTTATTCAAATAAAATAAATTTAGATGATTTTATAGTTATATTAAAATCTAATGTTATTGGTTGATTGAATTGAGAACTTTTTGTTCATATAAAAACTCTTGCAAAATAGTAGGTGTTACCCTCATATTTTTAAAGATTCCTTTTTAATAATACTTAAAGGTAGTCTGGTTTATAAAAATGACTCTTGATAGTATATAAAACACATAATATATAAAATCTGTTGAAGTAAGAATTCTTCGAGGTTATCAGTGTCTAGTGTTCTTCCTCTTATATAATATGTAGCTAGAAACATCCTTAGATTTTTAAAAAAAACAGAGAATTTGAATATAAACTTTTTTTTAACAGAGACATTGATTAATTTACCAACATGAGTTCACGATCTATGTTTTTTTTTTTTTTTGTAGTTCAGAGCTTCATCCGGGCTTTCGACCCAAACTAATCCTTTTTAGGCCCAACTTCCTTTTTAGGCCCAGCTTCCTTTTCGCCCAGTTTGGCATCCTTCTTTATTAGCAAGTATTTCAAAGCCGTACAAGAGTTAAGCTTATACAATTTGCTACACAACTTGATACCGATACGTCTTTGTCGGATTCTTGTATCGAATTACCTCTCTGGCTGGTTCAAATGTTCAAGGTACTTCAAGATACAAATAAGAGTGAATAGAAGTATTGAAGTGTAGTCAAGCTCATTACGTGATGGGTTGGAGTTTTTCCAGTGGATTGAGTGGCCAAGTGGAATCGAACTCGGATCTTAAAGCAGGTACATACCCAATCCCAAACCACTGGGATACCATTACTTGGATTTAATCTATGTTGTTGGTGCCATAGGCCGATCCAAACTCCATAGATTCAAGTCTTCGATTCCAGGATTTGACTTTCTCTCTAACGAAGGTGTTGTGGAGAATTAAAGCCAGATTCTTTACTTTAATGTTTACATTTATGAAGCTATAAATGTTTGCTACTACAACAAAAACATAGTTTACTTTAGGCTCATGTTGTGATCTTTAGAGATAGATAACTTAATCGTGAACCTCTAAGTTTGTTTAGCTCTCAATGAATCTGTAATATTGAGATATCAAATTGCTGGATTCTGTTTGCTGATTCTTCATTCTTTTTGATCATCTTCATCTTTTGTTCTCCTTCTCTAAACTTTATTCTTTTTCTCCATATTTTGGTGACCACAAAACTCGACGAATTAAGGCTGCTAATAAATGGCTGGATGAAAAGTAGTTGTCGTTATTTATTAAAATAATAATACAGTTGTTACGTTGTCGTTTTAAGAAAAATCCACCACTTGGAGTTGAAAAGTCTGTACTAAAGACTTATAGCTATGATTCTTCCCCAAGAGGACTCTGCAAAAATAAAATATCTCTCTTCTTCCTATAAAAATAAAGTAAGGTCGACGAGAGGAGAGTTTATTGCGCCAAGAGGTTAGTCCTTTTTTTTTTCCTTTTAACGTTCCTTGTTTTTTTCTTTTCTTAGCAAATTCCTTTGTTTATGTCTTTATTTAATTTGTCTACCTTTTTTCTAAATCTCTAAATCTTTATTTGTCTCTCTTGCATCTGGGTATTTCGAGAGAGAGAGATTCTAGGTATTATTGCAACCTTAAATACTATATATATTATATATATAGGTTTTGTTTGACTCCTCTAAGTTGGGTAGCAAAAAACATGCCTTATGCCATAAGAATAGAATGATAATGTCAATTTAATGATT
>CM051367.1:8555385-8669975 GCA_028015245.1 Cardamine occulta
TTGACGATATTAATTTTATGTTTGAATTCTGGGCGGTAGCTACTTAGCCCTGAATAATTGCTCACTTGTGTCTCCGAATCACCGGCGAAGCGTAACCTAGTGCTTATTTTTTAATTATTTTTACACCGAGTTATTTACTTACTTTTGTTCCGAAAATTACCAAACATTTTTATTTTGTCTTAACTTTAAATTAAAATCTAACAATTTCATAGTGTAGTCTTAGTGTACACCTTAGATTCAATACCCTATATACTACTACGTTATGCGTACTTAGGAATTATTTTGAGTTAAAACTACGTATTATCTCAGGTCCCAGCAAGGCTTTAACATCATCCTAAAGAATCCACGATGTTCGTTATTCTGAATGTTCGCTAACGCTTCGATTCACATACTATATTGTGTGACTGTTATTAGCCAATGAAATTCGTGACGCAGTTAGTGCTCCGAGTGATAAGGAATACATACTGCTAGAAAACCAGTAGTAATTAATAAACAATTTGCTAAAATGCAGGTGGAAGTTTAAAGATTGGTCAGATGATAACTTCCTTCCATTAAGGTGCACCAACATTGATGAGGGAATATATATTTCTTTCATTTATGCCTCAACTTTTGCTGATGAAAGGAAGGAGTTATGGAGAGATATTCAAAATCAAGTTTGTTAGCCAAAACCATGCGGACTCATGAATTAAACGCACCATAGTGTAACAAGCCAGAAGATCCTCTCACTTATATCCAATTCAACATGCCAAAAATCAACATGCTTTATCTTGTGTTATGTTTTTCAAGCAACGGTTCTTTTGTTATGGCGTGAAAGAAATCGGCATATATAGTAAAACCCACACTCATCCAGGTCGACTCGTTTCCTTTATTAATAATATGATTCATGTGAGAGAATCTTCCATCAAGCAACTAGACTTATCAAAAGCTGGGTGAGGTAATAACAGATGCTCTGAAGAAGTGTGGTTTAGCGCTCGCAATTGTTAGGAACCAAAGTCTTGCAATTCATCTATATTTTTCGTTTTACTCTCACATTTATTCTAGACAAAAAGATGCATATAATGTAAGACAAGTTTTCATTCAATGGGTTTTACATTCATACCAATAAGAGCAAATTACTAAAAAGGAAATGCTGCAACGTTTTCTCTCAATAAAATAACCGATTAAGAAGAACCCACAGGATATGTCTTGCCTAAACCTCTAAACTATCAAAGACGCTAAAAGACAAAGAAAATGCATACGTCACTCTTCTTTACAAAAATATATAAACCTAAGATAGGCTAAAGGTTTCCATGCAACACAAAACATATATCTATCAATTAACCATAAACTTCTTGGATACTTGTAGTTCTTCTATTAGCTGTCGTGACTTGCAAATCGCAGAAGGCTCTTTTGAAATCATTTTGTAAAATGTCACTTGTAATAATGCTAAATCTTTTCAGCCAAAGCTTTTTTGACGACGACTTCGTCTTCGGTGTTGCATCTTCTGCTTACCAGGCATGTAACAAATCACACTTTATGACAATTTTTACGTATAAATCATTCAAAAACTACACAAATCCAACGTTTCGTGCTTGTTAACGTTTCTTTCATTTCAGTTGAAGGTGGCGAAGATCGTGGACTTAACGTTTGTATGCCTTCACTCACCGATAACCAGGTTTGTTATTTTTATGGATTTGAGTGACACATAAAATATATTTGAAAAATGTGAGAGAAGTGTCGGTTATATATGGCATGTAATCGTTCATAATAACGTTTTTGGCCGCTAACAGAGAGGAGGAGGCGGGAAGCAAGAATGGAGACGCCCCATGTGGATCATATGAGAACTATCAGGTTAATTTAACTCAATATAGATGAATCATGGTGATATAATCACTGGAAGTTATCGCTCAAATACGTGTGGATTACGAGCATGGCGATTGTATATATAAACTGCAGAAGATATAGACGTGATGACTGAACTCGGGTTGATGCCTACAGATTCTCGATTTCGTGGTCAAGAATCCTTCCAAAGTATGTACCAAACGGTCCATGTGAATATACACGAATTTTCGATATTGAGGTGGTCGTATGAGTAAATATACTATTTGTATGAGCAGGGAGGGAAAGGTGAAGTAGGGGAGTTAGCCAAAAGGTGTTGACTACTACAACAATCTCATAGATGGTCTTTTGTCAACAAAAATAGTAAAAAGAAACTAATTCCTTTTGTCACCCCTTTTACCACTAGGACCTTCCTCAAGCTCTTCAAGATGAGTATGAAGGTTTCTTAGACCGCTAGATCATGTATGTCATGCTGCTTATTAAGAAAGATAGAAACATATATATATATATATATATAATAAGTTTTACATTAGCGAAATGATTTTGCATAATATGTGGCAGGAAGGATTTCAAAAAAACTATGCAGATCTTTGTTTTGTTATTTATTTGGTGAAAAGTAGGGATCCGGACTACAATCAACCAACTCTACACTGTACCCTGCGAGAGGCTATGGAAGTGGAACAGATGCACCAGGTCGATGTTCTTCTTGGCGAACTCAAAGTTGCCACACCGGAGATACTGCAACAGAGCCTAGCCTATAATTGCCTCTAGCACGACAACCAGCTTCTTACTCATGCCACTATCGTCGATGTTCTAGGAATAAATAAAAGATGAGTTCTTCATTTGTAGAAAGTGTAATCTAAGTAAGATCCAAGTTAAATATAATAAAACCATTGTATGGATGATAACAGAAGGAACAAGGAGGACAGATTGGACCTGTGATGATAACTAGAGGGTTTCTTCCATATAATAATAATAAGAAGCCAACATAGCTGCAACTGAGAGGATGAAAGACTTCTTCTTGGGATGGTATGAATATATCCAAAAAAAAAAAAACAGTGATATGATTTTTAGATAATACAAAATAAGGGATATGTATAAAAATAGGTTCATGGAGCCGCTAACAAAGGGTAAATACCCTGACATCATGAGGGCAATATGTGGGTGATCAGCTTCCCGAGTTCACGGAATCAGAATCCGACCTTGTAAAGGGTTAATTTGATTTTCTTGGGTCTCCTCTATTGCGTCACTCAGTTCGTCTATGCTGCCTTCAGCAAGTCCTCTGGACAAACTCAGTGTCTTTAGTGACTCCCACACAAAACCTCATGTACCACTCAATTTACACTTCTTTACAACCTTAGATTTTGTATAATCAATCTCCCCTTACTCTTCCTAACATTTCCATTATTTCATCTTTGTGTTTTACAGTTTCTTAATGCCGGATGGCGCCAATTGGTCCATGGGTATGCATGATCCACCCTATTCTTTCTTTATGTTTTTTAAACAATATAACAAACATATATAAACTTTAGAATTTATATATGATTCCCTTTCTCAGTTCAATGGTGATAAGTATTACTACCCACAAGGCATTCTAGACGTATTGAAGTACTTCAAAACAAATGCGACAACCCTTTGGTCTATGTCACCGAGAACGGTGAGTTCTATATACTACTCATTCTTCTATATCTATTTTTTTTCCAACCAACCCATTAAATTAAAGCCACTTCACAATTGAAAATAAATGTCAGAAGTTGGATTTGAACCACGCCCTCGTAAGAGGAGCAGAACTTGAGTCTATTTATAGATGTATTATTTAAAATTTTCTCCAAGTAGTTGACTCAAATATTTTGTATTCATGCATGTTACGATGGCCTAACTGGGATATAGTGGCTCTGGTGGCGACACACCCGTCATGAGGGCTATTGTTGGTCCCAACAAGGACTGATTATCTATGCAGTCATCTCTGTTTTCTCCGGAAAGCCATCAAGTGAGTAGTAGAAACTCTTGTTCCCAATTCCCATGTGTGTTTTTTAACATTTTTTATGCATACATACATACATGCATACATACATACACATGTAAATGATCAATCGTATAGCATTAATAATTGTTCCCATTTTCAGGGAATCCAGGTTTGCAACGTGAAAGGAGTACTTTGCATGGTCTCTTGGGGATAATTATGGATTCTGCCAAGACTTTACCGTCAGATTCGGACTCAGTTACGTTGATTTCACAAATACCACTGGTAATAGAGACCTCAAAAAATCTGGCAAATGGTACAAGGATTTCTTAAGACCAAGGTCCCTAAAGGCCAAAATCTCCTCCGCTCAAGGTCCTTCTTGGGTAAGAAGAAGGTCACAGATGCATGAAAAGACCTACTTTAATTTATGCCCATTAAGATCATCTTCATGTCTACCCTTTCTACTTGCTCCATAGATAAGGAGTTTCTTCTACCTACTGTACTGAATAAAAATCTTAATAAAAGATGATCAAAATTAATAAATGCTTTATAACTACATTATGCCAAGAAATAGGAGCAAAATGTAACTAGAAAAATCAAACCATGATTCACCTATTCATTAACTAACTGGTATAATAATTCTCAAACAAAAAAAAGAAAATGAGTCAAAACAGGTATGGGGTAATTGGACAACCAAACTGAATAATCTACAATTCATTCAAGTTTTATACTTTAAATTATACATATATATATATATATACAAAATAAATTCTTATAACATATATAATATTAATAAAATTATTCTTTATTTAAAATTTTAATTATATATATCAAAACCAAACTAAATTCAAATCAAACCAAACCAAAATTACATTGGACTGGACCAAAGCTAAACCAAATTAAAAAAAAATCATTTTATTCATGTACCTAAAGCCAAACCAATCGATTTTTTTTTTATCATGATTCATTTTTCGTAAAATTGGTTAAGAAGGCCTTTCTCTATACTATTCAATTGAAGAGTATATTTGAAAAATAACTACATAACAATATAAAATGTAATTTAAACCCCCAATAAACACCCCCCTCAAAACCAATAAAAATAAAGTAAATTGACTCATTAAAAGTAAAACAGTCAAAAAAAAAATTTGGATCTAATGGGGGCATATTATTCTGACCCGAATAAATTAGACACAACCATTGTTCTCAGATCAAACGGGTTGACGCGAGGATCTACTTTGTTTTAACTCTGGCCCGAAGATAAGAGGCCAAACCATTGTTCTCGGATCCATGGCCTATCTACCATAGAATTTTTTTTTGGTGGCCGAGATTTAATTCCCAATGCCGATTTAAAAATCTTAAAATCACATTAAATATAAATCATTATTAGTTTTCGTGCTTATCTTTAATTTTAATATGTTTTTTAGTTCTTAAAATTATAGATGAGTTCATCAAATTTTATATCGTCTTATGCAACTTACGATAAGATACGATATTTTAGTTAGTAGTTACTGTATATTGATTGATCGTTTCTGATTTTCAATCGATTGCATTACGTTAATTGTAAGGATCACTTATGAATATTCTAGAATGTCATTTGTATCTATCTATACGTAAAATATGGAATATGTATTATGTATAAATACACTTCTTATGATTAATAGAAATCAAGCTTTCACAAACCTATATTTATGATGATATTTTTAAAGCATAAACCACGTTTCCTTATGTCTAAAGAAAATATATATGTTGTTCTTTTACAAACCAAAATGCAAAAATATCGATTAGCTGATTATACAACAAAACTATTTATAACAACTCGTCTTTCGTGATTGACTCCAGAGAAAAAAAAAATACGAAACAGAGCTTACCAAGAATATAAAAGTTATAACGGATTAGATAATCCAACTCATATATTACAACATACCAACAAAAAGAAACAAAAAAATCGTCAACAAAAATCAAAACAATAGTCTTATAAAATAAATATATGGATAGATCAAACAGCAAAGACAAATTCATTAGCTGCTCAATACAAACGAATCATACCGGCCAAAAAAAAAAAGACTTAGCAAGAATCTTCCATTATATCTTTAGATGCTAAATGCAGAGCCAAAAAGAAGAGCCATTACAGCTGCAACACCAGCTGAAACTAACGACAGCAAAGATCAAACCGGATCCAGAAGTAGGACTAGGCGCCGGAGATTCACCGGACTGAGCAGAAGCTATGGTAACAGCGACTGATAATATCACAACCATTAAAGGAACAAAGGAAGATTTGAAATCGACATTTTCAGGTGTACTGATTATTCAAATTTGCTTAAGTTAAAATGAAATGTATTGTTTTGGGGCAAATGAAGTGGAGGTGAGTATATAAAGAAGTCGGGCAGATGATGAGATGGTTTGGGCAGGCTGCCCGAATTTTTCCAGCCTGGGAAATAAGCAATTACAGTTGATGTTGTCCCACGTGTTTACGAGGATCTAGAATGGTTTGTTTGTCGCTCAACCACCATTACGGCGCCGTTTTGGTGAAGGACCGACAGTCGCTGACCAAATGATAAAAGTCTTAAAACTGTCAAACGTGCAAACTTCTACTCGTTGTAAGTGGGACCACACTTGCACCCAAACCAAAAACAAATTAACGATAATAATAATAATAATAATAATAATAATAATAATAATAATAATAATAATAATACGCCATAACTTTGTAGAAATTGTGGTTTTATAAAACTTTGTGGCAGTTGCAGATTGCAGATTCAATTGTGGTTCTTGATAATTATTTAGCTACTGTGCCTAATAATAAAGGCTTTGTATCATTTTATGTCTTATACATTAAATATAAAATCTTCTTATAAAAAATAAAATAAAATAAAACTTTGTGGCTTAGTTGAGTAAACAAATTATTCAGAGGTTGTGGTAATACAAAAGAAGAAACGATTAAGCGAGATTATACAACTTCGTGAAATTAATGGTCTCTCCTCTCCCCCATCTCACAATAACTCAAAAGAAACTTACTTTTAGTCTCACCTTAATATCTAATTATCCCCAATTCCACATATATTTCTTCATATCTATATTAATTTCATTATATATTTTAGTGACATAACAGTATAACCTACTTAAAACTCAGAATCTTGGGAGCAATAATGATCAAAGGCTCCACAGCACTTGGAGAAAACTTTCTAGCAAATAGAGAACACATGGACGTGTAGCCACCATTGTAAGTGCAATTATCACCTTTGATAATCCTTTTAAGAACTCTTCATTGATGTCTTGATCTCCAAATGTAGCTGGATGAGCACCACCTCTTGACCAGTCGACCCAAGTCAAGCTTCGGTTAGCCAAGGCGGCTGGTTTCTCAATATTCAACATTGTTGGGAAGTAATGTTCATCCACATAACAAGCAGGTGTACAGAACTCTTTGAATTTAGGGTAATACAAGGTATCTTTGATAATGGAAACTGCAAGCTCCCGGTTAACCTCAAACCATTGAGACCCTTTTCTCCATTGGTCTAAGGAAACTTCAGGGCCATGTTGGGATGGTAGCAGCCTCGTCCATAAGCACTAGGATCATCAAATGAACCCATAAAGCTGTGCTTTGATTTACTTATGTATTGGTAGATAGTTGTGAAGTTGAAGAGAGAATGCATGACTCGGAGAGGAGAATAAACCATTCGTTTGAGATATCAAGTAAGCGCATTCATAGAAGACGCCTCTCTGCATCACACATTGTCATTCTTCCCCATTCTGCAACCTGCCCAATGATGAAGATAATCCAATTCACTTGCTTCTTAATTAAGGTTAATACAATTTACAAAACTAGTCATTCACTCACAAGTTTGTGTACAAATGAAACCGCTAAAAGCGCATTCATGAAACAAAACAAAATCTTGGAAAGTAGATTAAGAGCTAGTACGTACCTGACTTGGTATATGCCTACGGTAGAAAACAGAGGAAGGTGGAAAATTAGCTGAAGAAGACACTTGTGAATGGATGTAAATTGAGTAATGTTCTTCATGACCTTTCAATAACCTCTCCCAAAGCGGTGAAAGCGGCAAAGGACCCATTGTCAAGAACATAAAGGCGATTTTTGGGACCCGATTAAACGGATACTCTTTTCTCGCAGGCATGAAAGGCGCCGCCAAAAGGCTCTTCATCGCTCATATTATGCATGAGAACCATTGGAGGTTTTATCCATTTATCAAGACCATTTGGTTTCTCGTGACAAGGCACAAAACTAGAAGTGACTGAGGTCACTACACTATTTATTCCATAATACTTGATGGTGGATACAATAATGAAGAAGAAAGCAAAAGAAAAAGCTAGAAACAATCCAAAGAGAAGCAATTTTAATGGAAACGTCTTATATAGCCCTGTCCGGCCACTTGTAACTGCAATATCTTTACCTTCTTCCAACTGAACAACCCTACTCAACATCTTCACACTAGAAATTTATAAATAGGCGTCTCAATATATCGGCATACTGACTCTGCTTCTGTACCAAAAACATCAAATTAGCATCAAAAATAAAATTTTGATAGCAATGTATACACTCTGGATCAGTAGAAGTATCACAACTCCTTAATAATTCTGTAAATCCCAAGTCAAAGATTACTCCTTTTCTTTGCAAAATCCTAAAACTAGAACTCAAGAATCATTAAGTATGTACAATCAAACTCTTGTTCTACCACCTTAATATAGGAAAACCCAAATATCCACAACGTTACAGAATTGGCTAGCAAGTTATTGCAGTCCTTGTAATCTCCGACCAAAATTTATAACCGTCAAAAATTCATAAAATAAACCAAAATAAAGCAAGAGCTAGTTCAAGAAACTAACAGAACACTAGAAGAAAATAACAAAAAAAAAAAGACTTACAGGAATTAAACACTTCTGAATGGGAAGATGAGATCACAGTGGTCGGAAGAGCTTACGAATCCGTGTAGATATGTGGAGAAGATGAGTTTAAAAAAGTGAAGCTTTCGTGTGGAGCGGTGACCATGTTCAGTAAATTCGACTTTGAAGTTTTTCAAAAGCGATGACTTCATAAGTTAGAGAGGTTAGGTTTTAAACCCGTCCTACTACATACTCTAAGCCAACTAGAGTATTTCGTTTCTAAGATGTTCGGTTCGGACCACTAGACTTGAGGCTTTTGATTTCTAACATTAGTTAGAGTGTTAATGGTTGGCTTTGTAGTTATTAATTAACATAAGAAATATTATTATCATGATTTTCTTTTGTCGTTTATTATCATGATTTTAGTTTTTGTATTTTTGTTATACTCTGCAAAGTAAAAATATTATTAAATAGAAAACACTTATTTAAACACAATAACACAGCGTACGTTTTGTTTAGTATGCTATAATTTTTGTAATTTTCTTAAACTACAACTAATGAGATAGTAATATGACTACTTTAAATCCATCAACAATAAAAGATATTATCCTAGTATTAAAAATATATATTTTTACATTTATTAATCTTTTTTAAATATATCTATTCAAAATAGAATCTAAAGTATTCAAATTATAATCGTGCAAACCAAATATGTAGAGTGTTCAAAACTGTAAATAGAATATTTACTTAATGATTTATCTTTTGTTTATATATCAGATATAGTAAATATATATGTGTTGATATGTCCCAGGATAAGACCGCAACCACATCATCTATCCAAGATAGCTTACAAGGTTGTATCCTTGCTGATGTCCAAGGCTAGCTACTGCAGAGCGTGACAAAAGCACGCATTAGTTCGACGGAAGCGGACTCGTTTCTAGTAGTCTCTGAAGATCCACCTGGTTAGTCACAACAAGCACAGATCATGAATGTTTGGGAGATTGTAAATGGTTTTTGGTTTTTTGTTTTTTAGTTTTTTAGTTTTTGAATTTTTGGTTTTTGATTGTTAGTGTAGATTTTAGTTTTTCAAAAACTTAATAGTAACTTGTTTAGTTTTTGGTTTTTTATATATAATTTTCTTTTTAAATTTAAATTTTTGTTTTAATGTGTTTGAAAATTACTTAATTTTTTTTTAATAAGAATAAAAAAATACAAAATTTCATAATACAAAAAAATACTGATAAAGATATTAAAAACTTTACACTTATGTAGAAAACATGGTTTTTAGATTTATTAATTAATAAAAATAATATTTTTAAAAATATATAAAAATAAATAAAGACATTATATTTGTCTTGTGGAAAATTCCCATAGAATAAGTATTTGATTTTTGTGTGGATTTTAGGTTTCTCAAAAACTTGAATGGTTATTTGTTTAATTTTTGGATTTTTATCAATATTTATTTTTATCAATATTTTATGTTTATTTCATTAAAATTTGATTTATAAGTTAAGGTTTATGATTTGAATTCTTAATTTTCGTTTTGTGTTTGAAAATAATAAAAAAAACTTATTAATACAAATATTTTTTTAAATAAGTCGTAAAATTGTTATTAAAAAATGTTGTGACAGAAATGAGAATTTTTCTTTATTGAAATAAAAGATATTTAGTTAAATAATTGAAGTATAAGAGAATTCTGCTCTTATATTGCAAGAAAAGATATTTAGTTAAATAATTGATAAGAAATAATTACAGTATTTGACAAAAAAAAATTATATGAAAAAAGCTTTTGTGGGAAAAAAAAAAAAAGTATTGAGGTTTTTTTTAAGAGAGAAACAAAGGTTATTGTTGGTTTTGTTTTTTTTTGAAAATTAGAAATCCTAATAAAACCATATTTCTCTTAAACCCAATCTCTCTAATTTTCCAAATGGAAGCATCAATGGTTCTTCAACTCCTCCGACAATAAAAATCTATCTCCCTATCAACTTCTTCTCTCACCTTCTGCAACTCCTCCGTCGTTTCACTCTTATTTTGTACTGTTGAAGGATTTTTTGCAGTGGAGATAAAAATGATGGTGCAGCTCAATTTGTTTCCCTGAAGGTGTTACAGAAATACAAACAGTACATACTACGACTCTGATGGAATCCGAAATTTGTATATAAAGGCTGCCCCAAAACTTGTTTTTGTCCACTCCTAATTTAATGCTGTCCCAGAACAGTTTCACAATGAATATGACTAGGGGAAAGAGCAATACAATCTGGCTAAGAAGTGTTATAACCAAGCCTTAATAGTCAATCCTGGTTTATATAAGGTTTTTTGGGCTGTAGGAGAGCTGGATAGGCAAAGTTCCATTTGGATTTCGTTATCCAACAGAATATAGGTTTTGCTAGTAAACTATAAAGACTCAAAACCTTTAGTATCACTAGTGTGCGCAATGTACCATGTTTTAACTTGAATAGTTTCATTTTAATTCACCCTCTAAAGATGTGAGTATACAAAACTTACATTTTGATTTCTCAACAATAAATTGGGTAAAAACTTATTTTGTGATCAAAGAAAATATAGAGAAAATAAATGTGAATCTAAATGTGAAAATCTGATGATGTTTGAACGAAAATATGGGTTCATATATATTGGAATGAATCGGACTTTAAATTACTCGTCACAGGCGCTTTCTGGGCACGCAACTCCCTTGGATAAAAAAAGGTCCACTAGATATTTTCTAAGTTTTCTATATTTATTTCCAATAACGAATATTCAATTTTTCATCCTCGATGTAGAAACATATGTAATGCAATCAAATTCCACCAAAAAGTCACAACCAAGAGCGATTTAAACTTTAAATATCATTCAAAGTGAGATTTTCTAAAAGTTTCGGCCTGGCCTAACCATTAAGCACCTAATTGGATTAATGTGGATTAGACTGATTTTTTATTTTTTTGTTGCTTTGGTAAAATAATGATCCGGCCCAAACATAATCAAAAGTAGACTGGTTTAGACCCCTCAATTTGGCCCATCTTCATAACCATTAATTAAATTTCCTAATTGGGACCAAGATGGAAATGAATCGTATTGAATGTGTAGTTAATTTTTTCTTGTTGGTCTGTGAAGGATGAATCTTAATTATCACTGATCAAAAGCATTAACAAAGAATAACTTAACTAAAAGGATGAAATAGACGACAAACAAAGAAAAACTAAAAGGATGAAATATTAACCGTTTCAAAAGATAGTCAAAGGAGAATCCATATTTTGCACCCACTTAAAAGGAAAAATAAATGGGTTAGTAATTACTGGAGCATTCATATTTGGTAAGTTAATTTGAGTTTCATATTACAAAGAATTGACCAAACGTTTGCCAAATCTGCACATGATTTTCAACCTCTATACATGAGATTTCCGTTTTCTCAATTTCTGTTTGATAGTATAATATTAATTACAAAAGGTCAAAAAAGAAGCCCCATTTGGTTTTAAAATCTATAAATGTGAAGATTCAAGATTCAAAGCCTAGACCCTAAAACCTACTCTTTCAATCTAGGAAAACAAGATAAAAAGTCGCAATGAGATTGTTCTTACTGTTTGTGATTCTGTGTGGCTTTTACAATGTTGCCTATTGTAAAGTTTCTATAGACATCGATATGAAATTGAAGGCTCTTAATAAGCCTGCATTGAAGACCATCAAGGTATGGACTAAATCTAAATGAAAAATTTATAACTATCTTGTGTATATATTTTTTTTGGTTTTCAAAGTTCCCAAATCAATATGAATTTATTTGTAGAGTGAAGATGGAGATATAATAGATTGTATAGATATCTATAAACAACATGCTTTTGATCATCCCTTTAAAAATCATAAGATTCAGGTAAACAAATTCTACACAAGCCTATTTGGTTTTTAATATTCTCAAATTACTTACAAATAATTTATTTATGATTTATTCTTTACCTAGTCTACATTTCTGCATGCAGATGAAACCGAGTGTGGAATTTGGTACAAAGAAGACAACTTTTCCAAACAATAGTTCTTCTGAACCAATTACGTCTCAGATTTGGTCAAAATCTGGAAACTGTCCCATAAGGGACAATACCAGTTCGTAGAGTCAGTAGAGAAGACATAAGAAGAGCCTTTTCACCGTCTCATTTTGGGAGAAAAACTCATCATAGATACAGCTTTCTCGACAACGCACTTCAACGCAAGGGTCATTTCAATCAAACAGCAGACCAAACAAAACGTGGCCGCCTACAGAATCGATCGGTACGTACAGTTTAAGGTCTTGAATGTAGAAATTTTTTTCTTTATTATTTTATCTTCTTTTAGTTTCTGAAAACTTTAGTTTTAAATTTTCTCTTTTATTTTTTTTTTATCCAAAAACTATATATTACCAGAGCGTTTTTTTTTACACTTTTAAACAAGATTTCCTACTTTTACAAAAGAGTTCAAAATTCAGAAATGATCACAAGTAAGTTTGGAAATGTCCTTTAAGTTAAGTTGTAAAACCATTCATTTTTACAGTTTTTTCCATCGGAGTTTGACATTGTTATGTTATCCGCATAATATAAAATTGGGTTATAGGTTGAATGTTGTCGATCCAAATGATGTAAAAATTTCACAATTAAGTTTTTGAATTGTAGTTACTAGTACTAAAATAGAAAAAAAAATATTTCAGTTCAAAAGCTAATTAGTCATAGACTAAAACCTTCATATTGTTAATTAGAATCACTTATTTTTTTAGTTGATGATATAGGAGGCGGTCCTTATCGCCCTAGGGTACAATTTTGTTGGTGCTCAGTCCGATATAAACGTATGGAACCCTCCAAGGGTTCAAGCTAGTGACTACAGCTCTTCCCAAATCTGGCTACTTGCTGGCCTCTCAGGTGATTTTGAGAGCATAGAAGCTGGTTGGATGGTACGTTTTCCAATCCTAGAAGTACTATATATATACCTTGCGTTAAAAGTAAATTGTAAACTGATCACCATAAACCTATCATAGGTGAATCCACGCGTTTTTGGAGACTCTCGCACGTCTCTTCACCTATTGGACTGTAAGTAAACACTATATTACAAAACTACCGAGTTTGGAACATCTCAATTCACTTCCATGAGTTTATAGCTATTCTTTCTATTTGGATTTGTAGAAAGATGCATACACTAAAACAGGGTGTATCAACCTCTTATGCGCTGGTTTTGTGCAAACAACTACTAAATTCGCCTTGGGTGCAGCCATAGAACCCGTTTCAAGTACCTCGCAGAACCAATATACCATAACCGTTACCATATTCCTGGTAACATTTTCTAGTTATACATATTTATGATCATCACACTTCATAATTATACAAAAATCATTTCCATAGGTTATGCACAAGATTAAGAGATTGTCCTTGTTTCGTATATGTTTTGGTTAATGCCCAAAAGCTCTATGTTCTCTAGCTTAAATGTTTCATCTTCGACTGTGTTCATAGGATCCAAACACTGGGAACTGGTGGCTGACTTATGCGGACAACGTGATGGAGTTACTAGCCAGGGAAACTCTTCAGCTACCTCAAACACAGCACAACCGCAGTGCAATGGGGTGGAGAAGTCTATAGCCCTAACGTGTTTAAGAAGCCACACACGATAACTCCGATGGGGGAGTGGACAATGGGCATCTTACCTCTGGGCTGAAGCTAGTTTCCCACCAACATTAGGATCAAAGACTATTCATTGCAGATCAAGTACCCCAAGTATCTATCTGAGTATTCTGATGAGAACGACTGTTATTCTGCAAAGCTCTACCGGAAAACGTATAAGTCAGAGACCCCATTTTTACTTTTGGAGGGACCTGGCAAGAATCGTTTTTGCCCTTGATCTCCCTGTTTGATTTGTCAATGTTCATGATTCTCTTTGTGTTTTGTTTGTCCAAATTATATGTTGGAATTGCAAATGTCTAAGACATAGATTAACAAATTGCAAAATAATAAAATGTTCTGATCAACAAAATTTTAGAGTGAAACTTGAAGATGACTTTCTTTTAAACTTACAATTACGAAGAAAACTTGTAATGAATCTTCTTTATATATTATAGAAGACGAAAGTAAACCAACTAAACTAAAGATTATCATAGCTGCTCAATGATATATACAAGTGTAAAAAATAATAATGTAATCACTAAAATATAGACAAACATGTTTTTGTAAGAAAGTAAACCAACTAAACTAAAGATTATCATAGTTACTCAATGATATATACAAATGTAAAATAATAATGTAATCACTAAAATATAGACAAACATGTTTTTGTACTGCATAATTTCTTCCAAATAGTTTTTCTCTAAAAATGTAATAATAGTTCTACACCATTTTCGAATTTGTTCTCCCCAAACCGAAAAGGAGGAAAAAAACCAATATTTAATTTTCTTTAAAATATATATAAATAAATATTTTAATAATATTACATAGTAGTGGAGATTACATGTGAGTTTCTTTTGTTGTAGAAAATAGAAATAGAAATAGCCTCGATGGCAGCCACCTAAATATTGTGTGGAACCAGATGTAGTAAAAATTAAGAAGATAATGTGGAAGAGAATTGTATTGTGTACGTTGACACATTATGTTTAACGTTGTTAAGTTTTATTGACTTCAATTTCAAAACTAATTGGTGCATGAGTGGATTAGTATCTCCTCACACTTCCGATATGAGTGTTGTGAGAGCCGAAGCAGTGGAAAAAAAGAAAAAATAGAAACGAAAAGGAGTCAAATAAAAAGTCTCTTAATTCCTGCTCAAGGATCACAGCTGCATCAAGTCTTGATGTTCGCGGTGGAGAGTTAGAGTTGAAGAGACGTGGTACGATTCAGAGTAATTTGTCAATTATCTAAATTAGTTACTTTGGCGAAATGTTTTTTTTATGTCATATATCCGTCAAAAAGATACATGTCAAAAAATACAATGTGATGTTTACGTTTTTTGTTATCATCTCATCTTATTAATGAAAACCGAAAATACAAAAGCTAAAACAAGAAAAATTCATTGTGATATAATATTTTTTCCTTTATATGGTTTAAAAAAAACAATCAAAACTCATTAATGAATAAAAAAAGCTATCACGTTTTTTTTTCGAGTCAATACACTACAAGAAAACCGCTAGAATAGGCGGAAAAATCCGTCGAAATCCGTCGAATTGGCGATTACCGGTTCAGCGGATTTTTCGTCTGTTCTATCTCGTCGGAAATAAAATTCCGTTGAAATCCGTCTAAATTGTAGCAGTTTCGGCGGATATCAAATCGGAAATTGTCCGACGGAATTCCGACGGACACATTCCGACCGATTTCCGCGGACATATTTTCGGCCAGTTTCAGCGGACATATTTCAGGAGTTTCCGGCCAGTTTCGGCCGGATATAAAATTTTATTAATAATATTTAATTTATTGTAATTAATATTAATTAATTGCAATTAATTATAATTAATATATAAAATTAATTCGGAATAAATATAAATTAAGATTTATAATTATAAATATAAATAAATTTTTATTACAAACTTTTAATTACAATTAAAATTAAATTTAAAATAAAAAATTTAAAAATAATTCTTCTTCTTCTTCTTCTTCTTCTTCTTCTTCTTCTTCTTCTTCTTCTTCTTCTTCTTCTTCTTCTTTTATTTACTTCTTTCTTTATTTCTTCTTCAATTTATTCTTTCTTCTTCTTTTATTAGCTTTTTTATTTATTTATTCTTCTTCTTCTTCTTCTTCTTCTTCTTATTTCTTTATTATTTATTCTTTTTCTTTTTCTTTATTTTTCTTTTATTTCTTTCTAATTTTTTCTTTATTTATTTCTTCTTCTTCTTTATTTCTTCTTCTTCTTCTTCTTCTTCTTTCTTCTTATTTATTTATTTATTTATTCTTCTTCTTCTTCTTCTTCTTCTTCTTCTTCTTATTCTTCTTCTTCTTCTTCTTACTTTATTTATTTTCTTCTTATTTATTCTTTATTTATTTCTTCTTCTTCTTCTTCTTTATTCTTCTTCTTCTTATTCTTCTTATTCTTATTCTTCTTCTTATTCTTTTTCTTCTTTATTTATTCTTCTTCTTCTTACTTCTTCTTCTTTATTCTTCTTCTTCTTCTTCTTATTATTTTTTTTTTTTTATTTTCTTATTCTTCTTTTTTTCTTCTTCTTATTCTACTACTTCTTCTTCTTCTTCTTCTTCTTCTTCTTCTTCTTCTTTCTTCTTCTTCTTCTTCTTCTTTTATTCTTCTTTTCTTTTTTATTTTCTTCTTCTTCTTCTTCTTCTTCTTCTTCTTCTTCTTCTTTTCTTCTTCTTCTTCTTCTTCTTCTTCTTCTTCTTCTTCTACTTATGCTACTTCTTCTTCTTCTTCTTCTTATTCTTATTCTTCTTCTTCTTCTTCTTCTTCTTCTTCTTCTTCTTCTTCTTCTTCTTCTTCTTCTTCTTCTTCTTCTTCTTCTTCTTCTTCTTCTTCTTTTAATTTTTTTTTCTTCTAAAATGAGAAATTAATTCGGTGAGAAGAAAAAGTGATATATAAAAACAAAATTCCGACGGATATAGCCGTCGGAATTCCGTCGGAAATGGCGAAAATTTTAATATTTGCCGGTGTTTTTCGAAAATATTTCGAACATCCGCGCCTATATGTTTGCTATCCGTCGGAAATCCGTGGAAATTTCCGGATTTCCGTCGGATAGCAAAAATTTAAACAAATTTAATTCCGCGGGTAAGTTCGCGGTCAAATTTTCATATTCCGTGAAATCCGTCTGAAATTTCCACGGATTACCGACGGATAATCTAAAAATATAATTAAATTCATATGCAACATATTTAACACATTTGATATAGTATCAGTGGAAATCCGTGCGGAAATTTCAACAGTTTCCGACGGGTTTATGATTGGTATTAATACCCGATCCGTTTCTCTTGAAATATGTTTGCAATATGATTTGTTACTCATTTCAATGATAAAATACTAACAAATACCTTGTTACATATTAAATATACCAAAATTATAAAATTTTATTTGTTATGTTTATAAATCATCGCTAAGTATATGTATCATTGTCTAACATATATACATGATTGTATGATTTTTTTTAATTTTAGTATATATGATAGATAACAAGGTTTTTGGTATTATTTTATGATTGAAATGAGTAACATACATATTACAAACATATTTCAAGAGAAACGGATAATGACTTTTGACAAACTCCGTCGAAATTTCCGGCAATTCCGACGGTTTAATGAGTTTCACGTGTCTCGTCCTAAGGTTTAGTCGACATATGATTAGACAAGCCGAAAAACAAATTCGTCGGTAATCCGTCCGAAATCCGTCGAAATCCGTCAGAATCCGTCGGTAATCCGTCGGTAATCCGTTGGTAACCCGTCGGTAATCCGTCGAAATCTGTCGGGAAATTTCCGGCGGATTTCCGACAGAATCGTCAATTCGACGTAATTTCGACGGAATATAAATCCGTCGGAAATTTCCGACAGTTTCCGACGAATAAATCAATTTTCTTGTCAATCGGCAATACAGGGAATCCGTCAGAATTTTCCGACGGATTTATATTCCGTCGGAAATTCCGTCGGAATTGCGGTAATTTTCTTGTAGTGATAGAAAAGCAGTTTCCTCAATAGGAAGGATGAAACATACGTTCATGACTTTCTGGACCATCTTTGGTAGTTAATCTAACTTTTTGGATTCTTATTAATTTGTATATTTAAAACAATTAGTGATTCTTATCCACTAAAAGAAAAAGAGAAAGTAAAAAAAAAAGTACAAATTTTTTGTCTGTTAGCTCTAAAAGTAGTAGAAAACAGTTAACTTTGTATAAATGAAATTATATATATATATATATATATATTCTTATTAAGTTAAAAAAGTAAAAAAGTAGAAAGAAAAAATGTAAGCTCTATAAGTAGTAGGAAAAAGTGGTAAGCTTTAAAAAGTACAACAAAAAAATTGTAAGATCCAAAATAACAAAATCTCTATTCTATTTGCAACCGAGAAAAAACAAAATGCAAAGACAAGCTCCATTGAAAATGTTTTCAACTTTTGTGATATTATGTAATCTTCTACAATGGAGTATACGGGAGAGATTCTCGAGAGATCGATCTTATGTTAAAGACTCTTAATAAGCCTGCACTGAAGACGATCAAAGTATTGATGGATTTAGAATTTAGATTGATTACTTCTAACTCATATTAATTGGTTCTAATATTCCTAAATCAATTGTAATTTATTTTGTAGGGTGAAGATGGAGATATAATAGATTGTGTGGATATCTATAAACAACCTGCATTTGATCATCCCGCCTTAAAAAATCATAAGATTCAAGTAAACAAACTCTACTCACACACCATTTGGACTTGGTTCATGCGCAAATGACATACAAAATTACAAGTTGTTTCATTCATAGTTTACATTTATGCATGTAGATGAAACCAAGTTTGGAGTTTGTTTCAAAGACGACTAATAGTCCGATCAACGGTTCTTATGTACCGATTACAGCCCGCACACGGCTGTTCACCTACTGGACTGTAAGTAGACACATCATGCCATGATTATATATAGAACATCACATTCACTTATATGAATTTTTGCAGCTACTCTTTGGATCTGCAGAAAGATGCATACAATAAAACAGGTTGCATCAACCTTTTATGCTCAGGCTTCGTGCAAACAAGTAGACAGTTAGTTCGTGTATCTCGCAAATGCAATATTACCTTAGCATTACCATATTTTTTGGTAATATTTTCTGATTTACTACTATTATAATAGTCTTTCACATTCTTAAAAAGAATATGTAGTTTTTGTTTCGGTAAAAAAAAAGAACATGTAGTTTCTAACTCTAATGTTCGATACTCGAATGTTCTTTTAGGATTCGAACAGTGGGACCTGGCGGCTGACATCCAATGACATCGTGTTGGGATATTGGCCAGCGGGACACTACAAATACCTAAGAGACAACGCAACCGTAGTGCAATGTGGTGGAGAAGTCTATAGCCCTAACGTGAGGAAGAAGCCACACACCAAAACTTCTATGGGGAGTGGAGATTGGGCATCTCACCTCTATGGCAAAGCTTGTTAGCACAAAACATTAGGATTAAAGACTATTCCTTCAGCTCAAGTATCCGAGAATGCCGCGAAGTCTCCAGATGAGTACGGGTGTTATTCTACAATGCTCGACCTTAACACAAACAAAGACGGAGCCGCATTTTTTACTTTGGAGGGCCTGGTCAGAATCCTCAGAAGCTCTTCGTTTATAGACCTAGAGAAAAGATTGTTGATAAGTTTTATGAAATCGAAAAAATTCTAATTAGAAAGACCAAATAGCAAGGAAGAATTCATCTTTACTAAGAAAACCTATACAAAGGAGAAGACTAATCTTTAGTGATGAACTAACGTAAAAGTACCAATGACAGAGTTTAAGTGTCGAATTTCATAGTAGACAATCACATACACACAAAAATGCAAGAAATCAAGGAATTAAGACTACTAATCATGTAAATTTCGGGACAAATTTGAAAAATACTCTATATATTGATTTTTAAGAAAATTAATAATTTTGTATCTTTATTTAAGTTAATGTCTTTAGTTACTAATGTTAAAAGTTGCAAATAAATAGTTTTTATTAATTCATTACTGTTTGAAAAAAAACATATGATTATTATTGTTTCATATAAACAAAGGGATATACGACGATCAAGACTCAACAAATGGAATTGCAAAACGAATTTAGGAGGAAACAACATATATTTGTATTTTTAAAAAGTTTTAGTGAAATCTCATTCATTCCGTATGAAATTACAATCGATTTGTTCATAAGTCCTAACCATAATACATTGGTTCAAATTCATGGAAACAATGGTCATGTGTAATTTTACGAGATTTTATTATTTTCAAATCATATAATTTTATTATAAAATAAATAGAATCTTTGGAATCTTTAGAATCTATCAGAATATTAAATATTTTTCAAAAAGTTATGATGATCGATACTAAAATTTTTTATAAATAAAATATTTATTTATTACCAAAAATTTAATTAATTTTATTTTGAAAATATAGATTTGTGTTGGTAAGTTATTTTCTTGGTCAAACATTTTTTGATAAATTATTATTAAGTTTCCGTGAAAGTATTTTAGGATATTAATACTTCAAACAGAATAGTTTTATATTTTCAAAAGAAAGAAGGTATTTAATTGATTTTATTTTTTAAAATATATTTTTGTTGGTAAGTTATTTTTTGGTCAAACACTTTCTTGGTAAATTAGTATTAAGTTTCCGTGAAAGTATTTTAGGATACTAATTAATACTTCAAACAGAAAAGTTTTATATTAAACAAAAAATACTGTTCAAATTTGTAAACATAACTAGAGTATTTTCTCAAATTTCTTCTATTCTAAATCCATTTTGCAACGGAGAAAAAAAAATGAAAAGACAAACCGCAGTGAGGAGATTCTTAACTTTTGCGATTCTATGTGGCTTCTACAATGGAGTCTACGGAATAGCTTCTTCAGAGATCGATATTATGTTAAAGACTCTTAATAAGCCTGCACTGAAGACGATCAAAGTATTGAGTTATTTTCAATTAAGATACATTACCTCTAACGCATATTAATTGGTTTCTATATTCCTAAACCAATTGTAATTTATTTTGTAGAGTGAAGATGGAGATATAATAGATTGTGTGGATATCTATAAACAACCGGCTTTTGATCATCCAGCTTTAAAAAATCATAAGATTCAGGTACACAAACTCTACTCTTTCATGCTCAAATGATATTCAAATTTATAAGTTGTTTCCTTATTCGTTCTATATTTATGCATATGCAGATGAAACCAAGTATGGAGTTTATTTCAAAAAGAGTAATAGTCCAAAATTGGTTCTTCTAAACCGATCACATCCCAGCTTTGGTCCAAATCTGGTGGATGTCCGGTAGGGACAATGCCGATTCGTAGAGTGAGTAGAGAAGACATAAGCAGAGCTTCTTCACCATCTCAGTTTGGAAGAGAATCTCCTGATCACGTTTACAATCTTCTTGACAAAGCACACCAACACAAGGATAATATCAGTTTAACTGCAGAAAATTTACCTCGTCCCTCAAACCGATCGGTATGTAATTTACATATATATGATGTTGAATGCAATTAACTTTTCTTCTCTCTTTTGCGTAGTTTTCGAGTTTTGGAGCTTTTAGGTATTGAATATTTTGGGTTTTCGATTGTTAGAGACAAAAATCATATTTATATGGCTTATGGTCTTACTATGATTTGATTCACATAAGGAATGGGAGCATTTTATAAACTTTAATAGATGACACAATGAGTTTTTTTTTTTGTTTACTTCTATTTATCAAAATCCACCACTCTTAATAAGATTTATATATGTTTTAACTAGAAACCCATCTTCTTTGTTGATGCTATAGGAATCATTTCTTCTCGCGGTAGGGTACAATTATATCGGCGCTGTGTCCCATATAAATGTTTGGAACCCTCCGCGAGTTCAGCATGGCGAGTACAGCTCCGGACAAATTTGGTTGCTTGCTGGTCAATCAAGTATATTTGAGAGCATAGAAGCTGGTTGGGTGGTAAGAAATTCATCCCTAGAAATATTATACCTTGCTTAAGAAGTTAATCGTCGCCCTAAATCGGTTTCCATATACACTATTTCAGGTGAATCCAAGCGTTTTCGGAGACACACGCACACGGCTCTTCACCTACTGGACTGTAAGTAATATCATGACATGACTATAGATTAGGCATCACATTCATTTTCATGAATTTTACAACTACTCTTTGGATTTTGGTTGTCTACCGATAGATGGATACGGTAAAACAGGTTGCATCAACCTCTTATGTTCAGGCTTTGTGCACACAAGTACTCATTTGGCCCTAGGTGCAGCCATATACCCCATTTCGAGTATCTCGAATAAGCAATATTACATCGGCATTAGCATGTTTCTGGTAATATAGTTTTGATTTGTTATCAGTTTATCACCATCCTTCACATTAGACAAAATAATGCAATTTCTAGCTCTAATTAATGCGATCTATATACGACTATTATGCTCCAGGATAACAGCGGGAACTGGTGGCTTTTGTTTGAGGACATTGTGTTGGGATACTGGCCTGGGACACTCTTAAAAGCCTAAGACACAGCGCCAACGCAGTGCAGTGGGGTGGAGAAGTTTACAGCCCTAACGTGAGGAAGAAGCCACATACCAAAGCTTCATTGGGGAGTGGACAGTGGGCATCTCACCTCTTTGGCAAAGCTTGTTTCCACACAAACATTAGGATTATAGACTATTCCTTGCAACTCAAGTATCCTACGATGCTCTCTGAGTTCTCGGATGAGTATAATTGTTATTCTACAACTATCCACCCAGAATCAGACAAGACGGAGCCGATGTTTTTACTTTGGAGGGCCTGGTCAGAATCCTAGATGTCCTTAACCTCATCGTTTATAAAGCTCCACTACTGCTTATGTTTCATAGTTTGGTCAAGAGAGAATAAAAAAAGATTTTAATAAGCTTATGAAGTCTATTGAGATAAAAAATGATCAGTAGACTCAATAATTCAATAATTCATTGGCGCTCAAGGAAACCCAATGAATCGAAAAGTGTATTCTTTTTTTTTCTATATTTTTTTGTTTTTTGTGAGTTATAACCAAAATGATGAAACGTAAGTTCTTGACTTTTGGAAAACTTTGGTATTTAATGTAGAATCCATCTGTGGTTAAGTGCTTCGAGACTTCATAAATGTGTGTATATAAAGAGAAATCTATATACCCACATTTACAAAGAATGAACCAAGTGTACCTCAAATCCGCAGATTTTTGTGTGTTTCTTCTCAACTGAAAAATGGGTTTAAGTAAGAAAAAACAAAATCGGTTTGAAAGCTCTATAAGTAGTCGAAAACATTTAATTTGCATATACGAAAATTTATAAATGTGTGTATATAAATTTCTCTTTAACTGAAAAAAGAATAGTTTTTAAGCTTTTTTAAGTAGTAGGAAACATTTAAAAATCCAAAATAACAAAAATCTGTATTCTATTTGGGATTTTTTTAAATACCTTATTTATGTTTAGAAGTTTGAAAAGTACTCTATATATTAATCTTTTTAAAAGCTAATACTTTTTTTGTCCATATTTAAGTTAATATCTTTAATAACTAAGGTTAAAAGTTGTAAATAAATTGTTTCCATCAATTCATTATTGTTTGAGAAGAAATATGATTATTATTGCTTCATATAAACAGATGGATATGTCATATACGACAGTCAAAACTCAACAAAATGGAATAGCTAACGAATTTAGGAGAAACAATACATCCGTATTTTTTTAAAGTTTTAGTGAAATCTCATTCCTGTTTGAGATTACCATTGATCCTAAGTCCTAACTATAAGACATTGGTTCAATTTCATGAAAACAATGGCCATGTACAATTTCACGAGATTTTATTATATTCAAATCATGTAATTTTATTATAAAATAAATGACATTTTTGGAATCATTACAATCTATCAGAAAATTAAATATTTTCAAAAATTTTTGATGATTGATACTAAACTTTTTTATAAATAAAATATTTATATATTGCCAAAAATTTAATTGATTTTATTTTTAAAATATATACTTTTGCTGGTAAGTTATTTTTTTGGTCAAACATTTTCTTGGTAAGTTATTATTAAGTTTCCCTAAAAGTATTTGGGGATATTAATACTTCAAACATACTAGTTTTATAGTTTAAAAAATAAGTATTTTCCAAATTTATAAACATAATTTTATTCT
Organism: Cardamine occulta; assembly: GCA_028015245.1. Taxonomy (NCBI): domain Eukaryota; kingdom Viridiplantae; phylum Streptophyta; class Magnoliopsida; order Brassicales; family Brassicaceae; genus Cardamine; species Cardamine occulta. The sequence continues at coordinate 8,579,776 of CM051367.1, forward strand.
ATTCTAAATCCATTTTGCAACGGAGAAAAAAAATGGAAAGACAAACCGCAATCAGAATATTCTTAACTTTTGCGATTCTATGTGGCTTCTACAATGGAGTCTACGGAATAGCTTCTTCAGAGATCGATATTATGTTAAAGACTCTTAATAAGCCTGCATCGAAGACGATCAAAGTATTGAGGGATTTTGAATTCGGATACATTGTTACTTCTAGCATATTTATTGGTTTTTTGAACTCCAAAATCGATTGTTTATTTATTTTGTAGAGTGAAGATGGAGATATAATAGATTGTGTGGATATCTTAAACAACCAGCTTTTTGATCATCCAGCTTTAAAAAATCATAAGATTCAGGTACACAAACTCTACTCTTTCATGCTCAAATGATATTCAAATTTATAAGTTGTTTCCTTATTCGTTCTATATTTATGCATATGTAGATGAAACCAAATATGGTGTTTATTTCAAAAAAAGAGTAATAGTCCAAAAGATGGTTCTTCTAAACCGATCACATCCCAGATTTGGACCAAATCTGGTGTGATGTCCGGTAGGGACAATACCGATTCGTAGAGTTAGTATAGAAGACATAAAGCAGAGCCACTTCACCTTCTCTATTTGGAAGAAAATCTCCTCACACATACAATTTTCTTGACAAAACTCACCAACACAAGGCTAATATCAATTTAACCGCAGAAAAATTCCAACGATCCCTGGGCACAAAACCGATCGGTATAAGCCCTTTAACAAAAAAAAAACCGATCGGTATGTAAATTATATGATTTCGAATGAAATGAAACATTTCTTGGACTTTGATTTAAGAACTTTTTTTTTTTTTTAAATTGTAGAGATACAAAAAACCATATTTATCTAGCTCATGGACTTACTATGATTTGATTCACATATATTGTAGTTTGAAGTCTAGTTTTTTCATGTTGTAAGGAAAACAATGTTTTTAGAAATTTGAATTGATGACAAAGTTTGTAACTTCCATATAAAACTAAAGCAATCACCTCCATAAAAAGCCTAATCTTACTCTTAAATTTACATATGCTTAACTAAAACCGCTCTTCTTTATTGATGATATAGGAGGCGATTCTTTTTTGAAGGGAATTATCTCGCAGCTCTATCCGATATAAATGTCTGGAACCCCGAGAGTTCAACATAGCGACTATAGCTCTCATAAATTCGGCTACTTGCTGGTCACCCTAAATTATCTGAGAGCATAGAAGCTGGTTGGATGGTAAAACAAATATATTCCCTAGAAATGTTGTAACTTGCTTCAGAATTGTAACATTAATAACCAGTCCTTGCCATATACTATTTCAGGTGAATCCAAGCGTTTTTGGAGACACCCACACAGCTGTTCACCTACTGGACTGTAAGTAGACACATCATGCCATGATTATATATAGAACATCACATTCACTTATATGAATTTTTGCAACTACTCTATGGATGTGGTTTTGCAGAAAGATGCATACAATAAAACAGGTTGCATCAACCTTTTTATGCTCAGGCTTCGTGCAAACAAGTAGACACTTAGCCCTAGGTGCAGCCATAAACCCCGTTTCAGTATCTACGCAAATGCAATTTTACCTTAGCTAGCACTGCCATATTTTTTGGTAATATTTACTACTATCATAGTGATCATTCACATTCTTAAAAAAAAACATGTAGTTTCAAACTCTAATGTTCTTCTACATGTGAGGAAGAAGCCACACACCAAAACTTTTATGGGGAGTGGAGATTGGGCATCTCATCTCTATGGCAAAGCTTGTTACCACAAAAACATTAGGATCAAAGACTATTCCTTGCAGCTCAAGTATCCCGAGAATGCCGCCGAAGTCTCAGATGAGTACAAGTGTTGTTCTACAATGCTCGACGTAAAAACAGACAAGACGGAGGCGCGTTTTTACTTTGGCGGGCCTGGTCAGAACCCTCAGTGTCCTTCACCTCTTCGTTTATAGAGCTACAAAAACGATTGTTGATAAGTTTATGAAATCGACAAGATTCTAATAAGAAAGACCAAATAGCAATCGTTGGTGATTTACTAACATAAAAGTACCAATGACATAGTTTAAAAGTCGAATTTCATAGTAGAAACAATCACACACACAAAATGCCAGAAATGAAGTAAGTTAAGACTATTAATCATGTAAAATTTCGTGACAAATTTGGAAGTCCAAAAATACAAAAAAAAATATTCAACTGTCCAAAACATACGAAATCAACCCAAATAGTTACATAATTCGTGATGATCATTAAAGTTTCAATCAATAAAATGCTTAGACGTTAAGAAAATAACATGTTTGATAATGTGCTATTTGGTGATAAAAATAAGAGAAAGAGGAAATCAAATAAACAACTTGGCTTAATACGAGTGGTTGACTATTTGTGCTAAACATGGACATGCCCGTAGACAAACTTTATTCTCCTTTCCGTTTCAATTTGTTTTCTTCTTCTGTCACACTTTCCTCTCTCTCCTCTGCGAGGGTCTCTTCTCTCTAAAACCCTCACTGTGAAAGACGACTACACACAAGCCTATATGTATCTACAGCTATATCCATAGGTTTACTAAATTCTGTTGTAACTCCATGGATCGAATTTGAACTCTAATCGAAGCTGCGCTCTCTCTTTTATGACTCTACATACTTGCAAATGGCTCGATTTCACTACTTCGTCATCGTCGCTACTGTAGCTTTGATCATAAACCTTAGCTCATCATCTACCGATTCATATTTAGAATCGGATTCAGAATCGTTTATTTACCACCAAGATTACTCTCCGCCAGCTCCGCCCCTCCTCCACCGCACGGACCTTCAGTATCATGCAACGAAGATCTCGGCGGCGTTGGATTTTGGATTCTACTTGCAAAATCGTAGCTGATTTGAATCTTACTCGCGATATTTATATAGCTGGAAAAGGTAATTTCATTATCCTTCCTGGTGTTCGATTCAATTGCGCGATCGCTGGATGTTCTATAGCTATCAATGTTTCTGGAAACTTCTCTTTGGGTGCTTATTCGACGATCGTTTCTGGGAATTTCGAGCTAACGGCTGGTAACGCTAGTTTTGAGAAGGAGTCGGTTGTGAATACGACTGGTTTTTGCCGGTGATCCACCGCCTCCAGACTAGTGGTACGCCGCATGGTATTGATGGTGCTGGTGGTGGACATGGTGGTAGAGGTGCTAGTTGTTTGACTGATAATAAGAAGCTTCCTGAAGATGTTTGGGGGAGGTGATGCTTATTCGTGGTCAACTTTGCAGAAACCGGCGAGTTACGGTAGTAAAGGCGGATCGAGTAGTGGAAATTGATTATGGAGGGGGGTGGGAGAGTGAAGATGGATATTCAGCAGCTTTTGGAGGTTAATGGTAGTGTTTTTGGCTGATGGGGGCTAGTGGAGGAGCCAAAGGCGGTGGTGGTGGTGGTGGGAGTATCTACATTAAGGCGTACAAGATGTAATCACCTTTTTCTTTTCCATGCTTTCTCATTAGATGGTAATTGATTTGAGCTGAGTTTAGTCTATATCTCTATAGAGTGATACTGAATGAAGAACTCAGCTCAAGAAAAGTATACTAGAACTGTGATAATGAGTTTCTATATAGATGATGTATTTGTATGGCTAAGTTAAAGATTTCCAGCTACCATAAATCTCAGCATTTTTCCTACTGTTGTGTAGAGACACACATGGGAAACAACTCATTTTTCTTTGTTAATTTAGATTATTGATATTGTTTCTTTCTGGAAAGACGTTGTAGAACTACAGCCTTATTGCAGATTCTTGTTGAATATATCCTCTAGCAGAGAATGATCTTCTGTTTTTTTGAATTGCAGGACTGGAATTGGACGGATCAGTGCCTGTGGTGGAGATGGTTATGGTGGTGGGGGTGGAGGCAGAGTATCTGTTGATATTTTCAGCAGGCATGACGATCCCCAGATCTTTGTGCATGGTTAGATGCTTGTTCTTAGGATGTTATGGTCTCTTACTGGTTGATATCCACAGCTCGAGAAATATACATGTCATGCATGAGTAGTGATTGCAGAATTGATGCTTATAGTACTACATCGATGTTTGGTCGTTTTAGAGAACTTTTATGCTACATTGCCTGTTACACAGCTGATGAATTAACGTTTCCAATAAAATTATATCATCCCTTTTGTTGCTTTCGGTCATCTGGTTTACATCTGCACGTTCTCATGGTTACATTTCAGTTAATTTGATTTTAGCTTAACACCATTTTCAATCATGTGAACTGATATGGTTACGGCTTACATATAGGCGGATATAGTATTGGATGTCCAGATAACTGTGGTGCTGCTGGGACCCTTTACGATGCTGTTCCCCGGAGACTTTTTGTTAGCAATCACAATCTGACGACAGATACTTATCGCTTCTCTTAGAATTTCCTTCCAGCCTCGTTGGACCAATGTTTATATTCAGGATCGTGCACGAGCTACTTGTCCTCTGCTATGGAGTCGTTTCCAGGTATCTAGAAAATGGATTCTCAGTACAGGCCTTATAGGTTAACTGATCCTTGATCTTTAGCAACCTTTTATGTTTAGCATTTGAATAGAAAGATAAAAGTTCTTTGTTTTGCAACTGTAGCGATTGTTCTCTATAATCGTGTCTTCACCTGACATGCTTTCAGTTTGCATATTCAGCGTGTCATCTTTTCAGTATTTATTTTCGCATATTTTTCAATCTACTACAAAAACAAAATTTTATGTGTAGGTTCAAGGACAGATTAGTCTGTTGCATGGTGGTGTTTTGAGCTTCGGATTAGCTCATTATCCTACATCAGAGTCTGAGTTGATAGCTGAGAACTCTTAATGAGTGATTCTGCGTCAAGGTGATGACTATTCTTTTTGTCCATTTTCCTTCTGGAAATTGTTTTCATGTGTTGTGAATAACTTGTCTGTACCTGGTTTATCTACCTACCCAGTCTCCATATTCTATTTTTCTTACTCATAAATAAAACGATTAATGCTTTATGAATGTGTGGGGTGTACCAGGTTTATGGGGCATTACGATGACTGTCAAAATGATGTTGATGTGGAATTCAAAATTGCATATAGATGGAGGAGGAGATACAACTGTGGAGACTTCAATGCTTGAGGCTAGCAATTTGTTTGTTCTCAAGGTATGCAGAATATTTGTGTTGGTCTTTTATTTTTCTTGTGATTTAGGGCTTACATTTTTTGCTAATGTTTTTTTGTTCACTGATCTGGATATAGGAATCATCTGTCATTAGGTCAAATGCAAATCTTGAAGTTCATGGACAAGGTTTCTTGAATCTAAGTGGACCAGGGATTCAATTGAAGCACAACGGCTTGTTTTGTCACTGTTTTACGGATCTATGTAAGGAGTTTTATGTATTCTTCTGTGACTATCCTTAGTTTGATGGGCATGAAGATTTTGTGCAAAAATAACTGGCGTTTATTGTTTCAACAGTTTGGCGAATATATGCATAACTTGAAAAGTACTCTACTCTAAAGACTATAGTGGCAGTTAAAACTATAGATATAGGAATATATTCTGTTTGGCTATCTAAGAGATAGTACTTTTCCTGGAAATTGAAGGTTGGGCCTGGATCTATTTTGCGTGGTCCTCTACTGGATGTGTCAAAAGATGCCGTGTAAGTTTGAGGAAAAAGGCCAAATCCATGTATTGTTTTGTTTCTTGTTTTTTTATTATTTGTCTGATATATATAAATAGCAAAAAATCAGTTGACCTCATCTCCGTGCAGTACACGAAGCTCTATTGTGAGCAAAAGATTGCCCTATGAATTACTAAATCCTCCAGAGGATTAGCAACGTCTAATTCATCTATGTCCTTTACCCTACAGGTATTTTTGTAAGTAAAAAATTAGCATGCTTCTAGCTTGAAAGTTCTGATAATTATTTTTCCTTCTAGATATGCGAGTTGAAGATGTAATTATCAAAGGATTTCATAAAGGATCAGTTGTTCATTTCCACCAAGCGAAAACTGTTACCCCTTTGAATCATCTGGAGAAATTAGTGCCACTGGCATGGGTAAGTGATAACTGCTTTTCAAGTTTTTGTTTTGAGTGCCCGATCCTAGTTCCACTTTTTGTGTAGGTGCTAGCTTCTGCACACATGGGCCTTTGGTTTGTTCTCCAAAAAAGCGTTCTAATCTGTTCTCCAAAAGAAGCGCTCTAATCTGTTTCCCACGCTCCATATGAGAGAAAAATAATATGTTCTTACTTTTTTGGTGATTTGTTCGTTTTGCAATATAGAAATGTAATAGCTTTAATATGTTTTACAGGCTGTAGAGGTGGGGTAGGTGAAGGTAAATTCCTTGGCAATGGCATTGGAAGTGGTGGTGGTCATGGTGGTAAGGAGGAAGTGCATGCTCCAACGGTAGATGTGTTGAAGGTGGCATTATATATGGAAATGCAGATCTCCCAAGTGAGCTTGGCGTGGAAGTGGTAACCATGTTTCGGGGTTTTCTTCTGCTGGTGGTGGTATTATAGGTATGAAATTCCAGATTTTTATGATTCTGGAGTTCTATAAACTTGAGAGGTTATATTATGTTATGTGTTAATAGAAAATGTATGCCTTGGACAGACTACTGATCATTTTGGTACTGTGTTTGTCAAACATTTGGTCTATAATCTTTTGTTTATTTATCTGAAGTTTAAAATCCATATCCCGCTAGAGTTATAGCAGCTTATCAACCCTTTAGAAACCTTAGTGCCTGTCAAAATAATATCTCATAATATGTTTTTCATTATTTATGAATTTTGTCAGTGATTGGTTCAGTGGACAGCCAGTAAATGGTTTTGTCACTTGAAGGCTCAATTAGAGCGATGGAGAAAATGTAAAAGCGATATGGTTAGGGATAAAAACTATAGTATATCACCTGTGGTGGTTCTGGTGGAACAGTGCTTTGTTCCTGCGTTACCTGGTTTTAGGAGAGTTAGCTGTTCTCTCAAGTGCGGTGGGGTCAGGCAGTCCTGCTGTTAGTGGTGGGGGAGGAGGTGGGAGGATTCATTTTCACTGGTCAGACATTCCCACGGGGACATATACCAGCCTATGCTAGTGTGAAAGGAATAATCCATGCCAAGGTCTGTATATTATGTATTTTTCTTGACCAATGTTTTTCTGTTCTAGCATTGGTTGCTGTTCATAGATGATATTATCTGTAGTTCCAGCCCGTCATATTTACAGAAAGGGCCGTAAATAACTGTAGGGGTGGAGTGGCGAAAGATGAGGCCCTTTTTGGCAAAATGGCACAGTGACTGGAAAGGATTGTCCAAAGGGACTCTCGGTATTTTGTGTAGAGGTACAACAAGGAAATGTGTTCCAGTTTTTTGCTATATCACATCGGTGGGATGAAATATTTCTTGGCCTTTATTGTCTTCTAGATAGGGATTTGCATGACAATCAAGAGATTATCACTCAATGTTGAGATTATTGTTTTGTGTTTACTAATGGAGTGGTTTTACCTCCATATCAGTGAGCTTCCTGTTTTTGGCTTAAAATATTTTACTCAAAGTTCTGATATTTTCTCCAGGAATGCCCATCTGGTACATACAAGAATGTCACAGGATCTAATGCATCTCTTTGTGCGTCCTTGTCCTGTTGATGAGCTCCCAGCACGTACTATCTATCTCCCAGTTCGAGGTATAGTAGGCTATATGCTTTAGCCTAATTGATGATGATGTGGTCCATGCATCTACCAGGCATAAATTGCTTCCTATTCAATTTTTTCCATGATCTATTGATTTTAAGTTGCATATGGTGCTGTTATTCTTTGCATAACTTATTCCCTTGTAAACTGATGTGGGAAATGTCTGTCTCTCATTAATAATCCCTGAGTATGCAATTTTATTGACAGGTGGCGGTCTGAGACACCATGTCCGTACAGATGCATTTCTGAAATGTATCACATGCCACATTGTTATACAGCTGGAGGAGCTAATTTATACATTTGGTGGACCTTGGTTATTTGGCCTTTTCTGATGGGTCTCCTCATCCTCTTAGCACTTGTACTAAGTGTTGCACGGATGAAATTTGTTGGAGTTGATGATTTACCTGGTCAAGCTCCCACACAACATTGCTCATAAATAGACCATTCCTTCCCATTCCTGGAATCACTAAATGAGGTTAGCTGGATTTTATTTTTTTTGAACCGTAAATATGGACTTCTGATTGTTCTAGAATTTCTAGGCTTAACACTATTAACGAAATGATGAGTGATATAAGTTGCAGAGCATTTCTTATTTTATGCTATTGTGATGTAGTTTTGCACCGTGCTCCTTTTTCAGGTGTTGAAACAAATAGAGCGGAACAATCACAGAGTCATGTGCATAGAATATATTTTATGGGTCCTAATACATTCAGTGAGCCCTAACATCTCTCTCATATCCCACCAGATCAGATAAAAGAGATAGTGTAAGTTTTTCGTGTTCTAGTTCTGTTCTGATATGTGAATGTATCTCATGGTTTTGCCTTAAGTAAATTGCATTATTGATTTATTGTCTTGATCTTTTGGTTCAATAGATATAGGGGCGCATTTAACACATTCGTCGGAGATCAATGCAATAGCTACATATCAATGGTGGGAGGGTTCAATCTATAGTATTCTTTCAGTATTCACCTATCCGCTTGCCTGGTCGTGGCAGCAATGGCGGCGGAAGTTGAAGTTACAAAGATTGCGTGACTTCAGACGTTCAGAATATGATCATTCATGTCTCGTTCCTGTCGCTCCCGAGCTCTATATGAGGGTCTTAAGGTAATTCTTAATAATAGACTGGATCTCAGGAATGCTTAATAAGACTTTAGGGTTCTGATTATCTATGATACATTTACTTGAACTCAGATTTCTTAAAGTTTAGTTCTTTCCATGTATATATATAGGTTGCTGCCACCTCTGATTTGATGCTTGCATATCTTGATATATTCCTTGGTGGGGATGAAAAAGGTCAGACCTTCCACGGCTTCACCAAGATTTCCAATGCCCATACTATTTGGAGGTGCTAGCAGTTACATGGCTCCTTTCTCACTACAAAATGACAACATTCTTACTAATCTCACTTGAGCCAGGTTGGGTTCTAGATTAATCAGGAAGTCATTTTCTGTGGCCATAGTAAATATTATACTGAATCTTTGTTACTGCTACACTCTATCAGGTTTTGCCACCCACTACTTCGAGTACAGACTGGTGGCTGGTTTGAATGCTCAACTACGTCCTTGTTCGTCGTGGACGACTGAAAGCAACATTAGCCCTGTTCTGAGATGGTTAGAAACTCATGCTAATCCTGCTCTGAACACACATAGCCTTTAAGTTGATCTGGGCTGGTTCCAGACTACAGCTTGTGGTTATACCCAATATGGACTCTTAATTCATGCCGTGGATGAAAGTGAACCAACATCACCTCAACATACCAGTGGAGCGACATGGACTGAAGTCCAGTCACGGTAAAAAGTTTTTTTTTTCATGTAAATAAATAGATATTAAGTCACACCTGCTCATTCATAGTGATAGTAGTCATAGTTACCTAATGTGATGATGTTGGTTCGAATTAAATATCATTTGATCTGGCATGACTAGAAAAATCAGATGCTCTATTTGTCCGGTTGATTGATTTCAAAAATTTAATGAGCCTAGTTTCATGATATCGTACCCCAGCGTTTTTATATTTTGCATTTTGTGAATTTTCAAAGGCTTGTTCTTACATATTCTCGTGACAGTGTGAAGGGTACATATATAGAAGAATCTTCAACCCATTTAGGAGAGTCCTGCGCTACAGCCCAACTCACAGTATGACCCGATGGGTCCCTAGCAACGCTGAGAAAAAGAATTATGGAGGGATTATTACCCTTGATAGCTTACAGAGTTTGAAAGAGAAGAGATACATATTTGTCCTTCTCTCGTTCATAGTTCATAATACTAAACCTGTCGGCCACCAGGTATCTCCTCAACGAGGACCCTTTGTTATGAACGTCTTCTTTTTTGCAATTTACTGTCAACTTCTACAAGAATTAAAAATTTCCTTCTCCTTGTTGTCTTTGTGAAATTGCAGGATCTGGATTGGTTTAGTTATTTCAATGTTACTTCTAGGAGATTTTAGTCTAGTCTTGCTCACATTGCTCCAGCTGTATTCAATATCTATGCTGGATGTGTTTTTGGCTTTATTTACTACTTCCTCTTGGCTTGCTTCTACCAGTTTCATGCTGGGATAAATGCTTTATTTAGTCATGGACAAAGACAATCCGGCTTCCTAAGCGTGTTTATGCCTTTTGAATTTATCTCCTTAGTAAACGTGGTAAGCTAATCTTTCTCCGCACAGAAATGAAATTTTTTGTGGGCATGATTGGTGGTGTTGTTCCATCTACAAATGTTTTCAGGTTTTTGACAACAAGTTTTGGTTAATGTTGGTAGTTTGTTGCTTTCCTCTGCGGATATATTCACTATCTGGGTGAATCGTCGGATAGTAAGAAAATTCCATTTCAGCCGTTGAATATAAACATGTGAGATTGCTTATTTTATTAGTAAACCCGTTACAATCTTTTGCTAGGAGAATAAATGAATGATGTTTTGGTGTGTGGATGCGGGTGAAAGTGAATGGTGGATATTTCCAGGAGGACTTGTGGTTTGTAAATACTACAGTCTCAACTATTAGAAACCGGCATGTGGCGAACTTGGAGATACAGGACCGGTCTTTGTATAGCAAGGATTTTGAACTGTTTAAGCAGTCGTGAATAGGCAGGTTAGGATGAGCAATGAATGATTCTTTTTGTTTGTTGCTCTTCTTGTAAATAAAAGAAGAATAGAAAAAGTGAACATAATCTCTAAAGTAGTAGGTCTACTCTATTCTATTAGTATAATTCTTTTTTTGGCCACATCCAAAATCCATGAATCCAAACTTGTTAATAAACGATTCCCCTATCCATGACGTTGCCAAAAATTGGTTAACCTATAATAAGAAACTGGTTATATATCTAGCGAAGCGAATGCGAAATGATCATTATCCAAGTATTTAGGTTACAATGCAGTGCCTTTGTAATTGGCAATGGTCTTCATGAAACTGCCTTTGCTACTGGTAAGGCGCAAGATATTTCTGGACGCTAATTAGTCGAAGCCAATTTGATGTCTCATACCCTCCTGTTTTCTTAAAAAGTGTCGTTTTAAAGTTTTATTTTGTTTCATAAAAAATATCGTTTGTATTTTCAATGTAGATTTTTTAATTAATTTCTCAATTTTATCTCAATTATTTAAGCTTATTAATTAAAAAAGAAATTTATTTAGTGTATTAGTAAATTGTATAATAGAGACTTATATATTTTTCTTAATTTGTGTGTAAAATGGTAGAATAACTCTATTTAAAAATATAGAATTATTGTTTTTCCTTATTTGATTAAGTCTTTTCCTTTCTGAAATCAATTTGTCGTCTCTCATTGTTTTAATTTTTCCCTTCTTTGTTTAAAAGTCTTGAAAATTAATTAGTCGTCTCTCGGGGGTGTATGAACTTTCCTTTGCTACACTATTGATTAAATGATATTACTACAGATGAGCCAACTCATAATTATAAAGTAAATTACATAAATGAATTTCAATATATATTATTTCTACAATTGGGCACACTGAAAATTCTAAAGTAAGTTAGATAAATGAAATCAGTAATAAACTAATATTGATACAATAATTAATCTTAGAATAATGCTTCGTTATATAACAGTTAGATTACATTCAAAATCCAAAAACATAATCCAAGAACGGTTTTTGAGTGTTTGTACTCTCGTCTCAGATAAAAAAGATGAAAGAATTTTTGTTATCTATATATCAATCGAGAGAAAGAAAGGGAGAAGTCATTACGGGTTAAGTGCAGAACCTCGATAATCCAAGAAAAAAGAAAAAATCATTTTGTTGATCTCGAAAATTATGAAGAACAATGCTCTCATTAATCCATAGTTAATCAGAGCAACAATGGAAAGAAACCGGTTTACAGATTTTTCAATTAATGTAAGTTAATTTCTGTATTTATGAGAATATTTTTCATCTTGATCAGAATTCAATTATGTATTGATCAGGTACAAATTCACAACAAGGTTGCAAAAGAATTATCTTCCGGTCTTATGCCCCCAAGACCCAAGGCCGGCATGGCACGACTCACATATGTGGTTGGTCTCTCTATCTTAAATATATATATGCATGAGGATATCATCTCATGTTTCTGATGTTGGATTTTTACATGTTTTGACACTTCCAAGTTTTAAGTTTTACAATTTTCCAAATCATCCTCTTTGGATATTTATTTCTTATTCAAATCAACTTTTATTTTAACAAGTAAATATATTACGATGTAATGCTACATCAAGAAATCCATCACACATATTTCAGTAATTCGGCCAAAAGAATTGGTAATTGGTTAGAAATTGGACTGAAACGCAACAAATTATTTTCCATGGTTTGTTCTTAATTCAATCCATCCCCAAAAATAAGGAAAACCCTAAAAATAAAATAGAAAGTTTATGAACAAAAATGCAAAAAAGACAACAGAGGTCAATCAAAGTGTTGTATAAATTCTTGGTTTCTAGTTGAATCTCTGTTTATAAATTATGGAGTTTTTTTAAATTGATAAGAATTAGTTTTCTTCCACTTGTTTTGAATCAGACAAAAGTTGATAAAAAAAATTGTTTTATGATTAAAGGTTTTTCTGGGGAGACTTAAAGGTGGAGAACTCTGTACTATGGAAAGGAAATACGCAAAATTGTCAGATGAAGGAGACCAGCTTGAAGTATGAAGAGATGAAGCAATCCTCTTTCATTTTTAGGTTTCGTCGAAGAGAATAATTAAACAGATTAGTCTTTTATGTTGTTTTTTTTTGTTTAGTGACATTTTTTAGTTTTTGAACTGCAGAATTTGACAAGATCGGAAAGACTAGATTTGTGCAGAATTTTTAAAACAGATCCAGAATAATTAAAAACTGAACAAATTTGTAAAAATATTGAAATGTCGTAGCTGAATATTACAATATTGAATTGGTCCAATTTTTATTTTTCTAAAACCACAGCCAATTACATCCTCAAAATGGCATAGAAATCCATTAATTATTGCAACTATATATTTCGGGTCATTGGTACTAATTTATCATCGTGACTTATCAAAAAGTAGATGCGTGGAAATTTTGTATTGAATAGTTTGGTCACCCAAAAAAAGAGGTAAACAGACTAGACTCGTAGTGTTAGCTTCGGAAAAACTAAGTACACATAGAGACTTAAAGAATATAAAAAAAGGCCATTACTTTTTTTTTGTGGTTAATAAGAAATTAAGTTCGGATCTAGTCTTGTAGTTCAGTTGATCTTAGCTAGATTGTGATAATACTCGTTGAACATAAATCATTTATCCCAAACTGATCGAACTAGGAAACAAAATTTTAACTTTCTTTTAAGTAGGATCGAATATACTGTCATTAGCCGACTTCTTACTTGGTACGGAGTGAACATGTAGTTACGACTACATTTGGATGAACCATGTGATAAAATTCAAAGCCGACCCAAGAAGTTATGACTTTCAACCATACTTAACAAATAAACAAACAATTTACAACCGAAATAATAATGTCCACATCATTAGGCGTGACTGACAAATTTTGGAGATTTAGATCATCTTCAAAATGGTTGTTTATATATTTTATTCTAAATGTAGAGTTCTCTTCAAATAGAGAAGGGTTTACTCAATGGTTATTTTTTATATTTTACAATAAAACTGAATAATCAAATATATTCTACTTTACTATTTAGTATTAATTGCTTACAAGACCTTTACTTTTTAATAATTGAAAATTTCTTCTATTTTTTTTATTTTTTTAATAAAAGTTCTAAGTAATCATATTTTTGAAATTCTATTAATTGAAAAAATTTCATTACACCACCTATACTAAAACAAAACAACTAATACATTTTTGTTTAAGCATCGCAATTAGTGTTTTGAAGTTTTTATCTTTAACATTTAATACTAATTATGTATTTTTAATTTTATTGTTTGTTATCTCATTGTATTTCTATTTATTTTAATATATGTTGTTGCTGTTGTATTTTAAAAATTTTAATGATTATATAACCAGTTAGTGCTAATATAGTTTTAATTAAATACAATAATGTTTGTTATCTCATTGTTTAAGTACAAAATGAAAAGATATGAAAATTAGAGGGTTATTTGTAAATAATAAAGTTGGCCTCTAAAATAGAGAAATGAATATGGAGTAACACTATTCATTTCTCTATTTTAGAATAAGATATAGAATACTATTGGAGATGATTTTATTCTAAAAATAGAGTTTAGAGAGTAAAATATAAGTTTAATGCTTTCCAAAACTATATTTTTACCTCTGTTGTTATATGTTTGTTAATCCTTTTGTACCCTAATCTCTAGGTTGATGATCTTGTACTATTTATCTTCTATCAGGATTGAATGAATGAAAAACAAGTACATTTGCTCAAAAAGAATAGGAGGGTAAAAATAGAATAACATTTTAGGTTCTATCAAATGGTTGATAACCTCACGGATTAAATTTTTCTTTGTGGTTTAGAGAGTTATTTTTTACATCGGAATATTTAAAATCTAATTAAAATATCGAAAGATATTAAAGATCAAAACTCTCATGATTTATCAAAAAAAAAACAAAAAAAAACCTATTTGAGTTGCTCTTAAGTCGTAACTTAATAAAAATATCCCAAATCTAGAAACAAGACTTTTGCGTTTACACAGTCAAGTATATAAATAAATAAATAAATAAATAAATAAATATATAAATAAATATATAAATAAATATATAAATAAATAAATAAATAAATAAATAAATAAATAAAATAATTAAATAAATAAATAAATATATAAATAAATAAATAAATATATAAATAAATAAATAAATAAATATATAAATAAAAATAATAAATAAATAAAAACTCCATATATGTTAGGACTTAGGATGTTGCCTCCAGCGGATCGGATATATCAAAATATCGAAACTATATAAATATAGAAAAATATTAATAAATATGTACATAACTCATTTTACTAGCTAAATATATCCTGATGTGAAAAACTATTATTGATAGACTATAATAAAAACTATTCTCATTTAATATATCTTACATAATGACAAATAACCTAGAAATTTGTTATATTATATTGGGAAAATACCATAAAACCTTCAATTTATTATTATTTTTCCACAAACATCCAACTTTTGTGTTTCCTACCTAAAACCTCCAACTAAATTGTTTTTCCCAAAACAAAACTTTCAAATAATCTAAAATATCGTAAGATTGGGTTGACTAATGGTCAACATCTAACAATTAACAAAAATCAATTTAGTTTTGTTAAACAATTATTATTTTTCCAATTTAATTAGAAAAAACAAAAAAAATCATAACGAAAAAACTAAAACTAAGTAAAAATAAAATAAAACAAAAATAATGTTTTTTAAAAAATATTAACATAATAAAAATAATATTTTTAATCTAAACAATAAAAATTATCTTCTCTAAGTAAAAATTATTAAACAAAATTAATATTACATTAATTAAATGTTATATTTACAATAATAAAATATTAATTTTTTACCAACCACATATTAATATTAAAACTCACTCCATAATTGATAGTATAAACTGGAAGAAAATGTTTTTACAAACATAGTTTCACAAAATAATAACACTGTTATATTAAAATATATATCAAGAAAATAATTTTTATTTAGATAAAATAAGTTTTATTATAATATTAAATTAATTAATTAATTTATTTTTATTTTCTTATTTGTTAGCATTGTTAATAGTAAATATTATTTTTATTATGTTAACATTTTTTAAAAAATATTATTTTGTTTTATTTTATTTTTACTTAGTTTTAGTTTTTTCGTTATGATTTTTTTTTTTTTTTTCTAATTAAATTGAAAAATAATAATTGTTTAACAAAATAAATTGATTTTTGTAACTGTAATGTTGAATGCATTAGGAAAAACTAATTTTAGATATTTGAAGGCTTATCGGAAAAATAAAAAAGTAAACAAAAGTTGATGTTTAAGTTGGAAAAATGTTCAAAGTTGAAGGTTTTTATAGTATTTTCCCTATTATATTCTAACTTTTATTTACTAGAAATAAAATAAAACTATCAAAACCTCAATAAAAATAGTTAAATATCAGATTCAAATAATTGAATACACAAGTTAAATAAGCTTGGTAAATAAATAAAATTTGAATTTTTATCTTAAAATCAAATGTGTTAGAAATCAGATAAAACCTCTATAAATTAATAATGTGGGACTGAAGAATTTTATTAATTTATAGAAGTAATAATTTATCAATAAATTAATAATATTAATTTATCGAAAATTTTTCTGAATTTGAAAAATGTTATATAAAAAATAAAAAATAAAAACAATACTTCGATGTGTTTAATGCATTTACTACATTAAAAATAATCATTGCTATATAAAAAATTTTATTAATTTTTGATGTAATTTGAGAAGATAATATCATATATATTGATATTTAAAAAAAAATAGAGATAAACCAATAAAAATTACAAATTCATTAATAAATAAACAACATTAGAATCATATTTCAATAAAATATCTTATATATATATACAATAAATTTATATGATTATTAATTCATGTTATTAATGGGACCATATATTTGCTATAGAGATTTCAAAAAAATTATTATTTTATTATCTTATCGAAATGTATCGAATTATTACATCATTAACTTCGAGACAGAATAATTTATTAATTTAGAGAAGTTATTAATTTATTGAATAATATTTATAGAAGTTTACTGTATATGAGTATGTTGTCCATTTATTCAAAAAAATGGTTAAACATCAATCAATTATTGTTCGCAAATGTAGAACCATCTTTTTAAAATATGTTGCGCTTCGAAAATGGAAATTCCTACACAGGAAATGGAAAACCTTTCGTCATTAAATAGCATTTTATTGGGAGATGATATTACGTAGCATAAAATAGATAAACAAAACGAAACCTAACAAAAAAAAGGGCACTTATGAGTGGAATCAGAAAGGAAATTATACTTATGGTCCAGCCCAGATTACCTCTATATAAAGTCATAAAACCATATTACTCACTAGGGCAAATTACAAAAACAAAAGATGACAAACATCTCACACTGCTACGTTCATTTTCTCCATCCCTTTTGATCATCTCCACCGCGACGGCTGCCAGATTCGATATCCTAAACCGATGTGGTTGACACCGTATAGGCCGCTGCAGCCCCGGAGGTGGGTGGCGTCTAGACCCGGTCAATCGTGGCTACTAGATGTTGCGGCTGGCACGCGTATGGCGCGACTTTAGGTCGGACAAACTGTAATTTGACTCTTCGGGAGGAAACAGATGTCCAAACCGGTGATTGCGCACCGGTGGACTTCAATGCACCGGTTGGGGTCAGCCACCGAACACGTTGGCTCGAGTGGCTTTTGAACCAATTCAACAACTTAGACCTACGACATCTCCCTTGTCGATGGATTGTAACATCCCTCATGGAGTTTAGGTAAAAGGATTAGTATATTATCGTAATCTTAATTTCATTAATTTTATAAAAGGCTATTTTCTTTAGTGAAGATGGGTATAAATTGAATTTTGAGCGACAAAAAATCTCAATAATGACACTTTCTTACCCAATTAAACTATCCCCCAGGTAAGGATTTAAGTAGAAGATCTCCAATTTGACAAATTCGACCAAAAAAAAATCGGGAAATATCAGGACGACTAGAAGTAGTAATTTTTTTTTAGTTTGAAGTATTATAGTTTCAATTATAAATTTTGACTATTTCTATTTTAACGATCGAGCAGTATAAAAGGTACGAGAAGCTATAAAAAAGTTATTTTCTTCTTCAAAATAACTAGAAAAAGTACATTAAAACTAATCAAGAATGGATAACAGAAAAAAAAAAAACTAAATAGTCATAAAAAAAGTAAGAAATGTTAAAAAGGTCTTTTCTTTTAAATTTAATTTAATTGCTACTGATACTATTATACTTTTTTATTGGCGTAATATGTATATCTTCTCCCAACCAACTCGAATTGTAAGCGGATACTATGCAACGCAGACACAAACGGACAGTGTCCGAGCCGATTGAGGAGTGGCTGCACAACAACCCGTGCACAGTGTTCAAGACAAACCGAGTATTGTTGTACGAACGGGCAGGGATCAGGTGGCCCCACTGACTTCTCCAAGGTTCTTCAAACAGAGATGTCCGGACGCCTACAGCTATCCACAAGACGACCCGTCAAGCACTTTCACTTGCAGTTCCACTAACTACAGGGTCGTGTTTTGTCGTCAGGGGCTAGAGCCTAGACTCCCAATACCAATGTAATGCACGTACGTGTCTCCATATTAAATAATTAAGAGATGAGTCTACACGCACGTGTCACTATTAAATAATTAAGAGTCGAATCTCTATTGGGGTGGGTGATCAGTGTAAAATGCTTAATGGGTAATATGAATGAAATAATAAAAGGATATATCAGATGATATCCAGTACTTCTCATTTAACCAAAAAAACAAAGTATGAAGGCAGTAAATTTACGTTTGTCGATCAACGTATAAGTTATACTCGTTCCTCTTTTTAGTTAAACTTATAATAACGAGTAATAATAATAAAAATTGATGGATTATTAAGGTTTTGAATGGATATAGTTTGCAGCTTTTTTTTAATGGAAATTTAAATTCTAAAAATCAAATAAGAGGCTTTTCACACAAAACTTTATAGTTTGGATTCTTTTATCTTCGGATTTGGGTCCCAGATTCAGAGGACCATGTTGGAGGTTGTAATGTCCCAACCACGATCTACACTGAAACTCCATAGTTACTATAGCTACATATTACTGACTCAGAAGAAGAAGTTGATCTGACCTCAATACAAAGAGATAGGATATTACAAGCACAGTGGACATGAGGTTCCTGGAGTGAGTGTAAAACGTTGGTTATTGGACGCACTAAGGGCATCCTCATTAGACAACTTGTGGAGTAATGAAGGTTAAAAAAATTAAAAAAACAAGGAACAGGGTAGATCTGAGTGTCTCAGTGGAACAGGAGACATCCTAGAGCTCACAACATGGCACAATTGTATGGAAGGAAAATAAGTTTTTCTTTCTTTTTTGCTTCATTTCTGGAAAAAAACATTCTCTCTCTCTCACCGGCAAGCTCTCTCTTTCTCGGAAATATATCTCATCTACGATACGATCAATTTAAATTCACGGTTAGTTCTTATTTTCTTCATCAAGTAATCTCTCGTCTGAATTTGGAGTTTTGCCCAAGCTCCTCTCTAATGTTACTTTTCAGATGGCAAGTAGGATTTCTTATCTCGGTCAGCTACGTCACGGATCTTCTCCCTCTGACTCGTAATTAAGGCAACTGATAAGATATTTCAAATCCGAGTTTGCTTTGCTTCATTACCATCTCCAAAGTCCTGCCTCTAGCCAGATCGGGACTCCTCCATGCCTTCTTCAGTGAGGTCTCCATGGAGGAAAGCCTCCTACCTTCACCAGCCGGAGCCACGTGTGATCCAAGGACCGCCCAGGCCTTCCTTCCTAACCTTTGAAAAAAAAGGCTTGGTTTAGATCTCCGTTTCTGCTCCTCTGGTTCTCCCATCTGCGCCAAAATCCTTCCCCTCCACAGCGGGACTCGTCTCGCACGGACCGAGTGTTCTCAGGCTCTCTAGAAGTGTGTCCTCTCTGATTCACCTACCACCTCTTGCTTCTTGCATTGTTGAACCTCATTCCCCCTCATCAGCTGGGATTAATCTAGGCGGACCGAGTCTCTCCCAACATATTCGAAGCATACCTCATTCCGATCAACGCCATAATGTATACATCTCCAACCCTTCAGCTTCCTCCAGTAAGGCTCCTCTTCGCTTCCGGATTCTCCAAAATTTGGATCCTATATCAGCTACCAAGAGGTTGTAGAAGGGGTTTGAAAGTGATATTCTCCCATGTGGCACTGTTTTTTCCTATAAACAATTCACATACTTCTCTGTTTTGGACATTGCTCTGAAACATGTTAAAAGGCAAGAAGAAACTAGATGATGTTAGCTCCATGTTTAAAACCAGTCTTGTATAAGATCTATGCATTTTCATATTTATTTAAGTGAGTTTTTTATTTAAAAAAAATGGATAAAGCTAGAGGTTGCAAACCATCTCTTTTACTCCATTTCCAAGTCCTCTGGAGTTAAGTCCAACAACACTTTCACTCTACTTTCTTTGCTTATTTAGATTTCAGTTTTGATATTGTATCCACACTTTTTAAGTTCTCAACCACTTTGGATGAATCATAGCTTTTTTACATGGTGAGGTAATAACTAGAATAGTGTGACCTGTTATATAAATCTAGGGTTTTTCTCATTGTTTCGGTGTTCTAGAACTTCGTTTCAGAGAGGAGAAAGACGGAATAATCTTAAAGATTCTTAAAGGTTTTTTTTATTCGTCTTACGCAAAATTTAGGAGAAAAACAGTTGGCTGTAACAAAGGGGTCCAATGGAATGGATCCTCGCTACTTCTTGGGACAAGCAAATTGCAACCATGTTCCATGTTCCAAATTGAGTCTTGTCAAAGCAAGAGCCACCGGCAGACATTAAGGCATACTATTAAAATGTTCCCGAAAAAATAACAAAATCTGGTTCTAACCTTAAAATTGATGATCGATTTCTTGGTTTTTGTTGTTCGGTTTAGGTTTTGGAATAAGCTATTGATGAGTCGAAGGAGACTTAAAGCTTTTGATGGATCAATCGAGGACCCCAGGTTGTTTCTTCAATTTGGCTATATATGTCCTTTATCTTTTTTTTCTACATAATATGTTAGCTTTGGAATTAGGATTTAGTGATTGGTCTTTTATCAAAATCTTTGATTGATAGCTTGCTTCATAAACGGAAATATGTGACATACCAACCTGAAATTTGGGACATAACGAAATTCGAACAAAACCGATGTTTTTAAAACATAAATAAACTTAAACTTTTGCATCGATCGACATAAAGTATACAAAAGTATAAAGTATAAGTCTATTTCCAAGAGGTACACAAGTCTTAATTGAGACTTGTTATGTATAGTTGGATAGTATACTAATACTCTGTGACAATGCTAATTGTTACGTATAATAAGATATACCTCAAGTATCTCTTTGATAAGAAAATAATAACCTCTAAAAATATTTTGCTATTTATGCTGTACAAGATATCAATCCATAAAACCCTAATGAAACCAATTCTTCTTTTCTCCATAGGTTCCTTAGTTTAGGTTATGGGTTCTAGCTTATCCAAATAGTTTTGAGTCCAACCTCTTTGCCAACAAGCCAAAAATCTGAAACTCCTCTTCTTTTGCTCCTTCTATCCAGTTAGCTCATCACAAGTTTCTCAAGATAGTACCCAACACAGTGATGCCCAAAACCTAGAGGACTCAAAAGATCCTAGGGACGAGATGGACAGGCCTCGAAGATAATAGTTCTCATTGAGTGCTTGGTTAAAGCTACCAACAAAAGATCCAATCATAGGGAATGAACAAAAGGGCTCGGTCAGCCTTTTGGGGAATGAATATCAGCACTATTATGCGGCTAGTGTAGCAGTTATCGCGGATAAACCAAAGAGAGGGCCAACCAATGTAAGCAGAGATGGAAAAAAAATCAATGGGAGCATAGGCAAGCGCAGAGGGATGCCGTGGATGTACAAGCTTGAAGCCGGAGACTAGTGGCCACTCAGAGGATGATGTTCTCCAAATGGCTTCGAAGTTTCAATTTCTAACGATCCATCCGTCAAGGTTCGGGACTTGAGCATGCGTGGTTGGGACTTAGCCATACCAGAAACACTTCGTTAGAAATGGGTGTGCCTCGAAGCAAAGATCGGATCGCGAAAAGATTTCTTGTGATCACCAAAATACGATACAAAGTTACGAACAGAAAAACAAAACAAAAAGTTTTAACAAGGAACATAAACCAATAAACTATTTAACGCTCTAATACAATAACAATTACGAAAGATCGAATGAATGAAAAATTTATAATCGTGTGATCATCATTAGTCAACAATAAAACATAAATCCAATATTGATACAAAAGTAACAAAACACAATGTTTTTTAATATTTTCCTCTTTCGGACGATCTATCATTATATCCATTAGGCATGACCCTTTTTCCTCTTTCCACTCTTCCTATTTTTTACGACCTTTCCCTATTTTTTTTGCCAATTTTACTCTGCATTTGGTTATCTACGAACTAAGACCAAAAAAAATGAACCATAACTCACAAAAATGTTGGAGTAACACATCTTTTCAACTCGATTTGTATCTCTACTAGAGTTGATTAACAATAAAATACATGTCGCCCATTTGGATGTGTACAAAAACAAATATACAGTCAAAGTGAACAGCTCACCTACCCTCGAATTAATAGCTTAGCCACCTTACTTAGATAAGAACGACTTCTATACTTATGTCAACCTTTATATTATAGTCGAATAATTGTACTTCACAGAGCATTCAGATTATGTCATCAGAGTAACATTAGTATAACTTTTTTGCTAAAAGTAATTATAAATCTGCTCAGAGGACCATCATGTAAGATAAATCATAATATGAAATATGAAAACTTTGTGATTACTCTTTACTGTAGTTGCAAATTTTTGACCTAAGAAAATTAAGTATTACAAGAGAATGATGCCTCCAAAGTTAACGTTCACCAGAAGTTTCTTTCTTCTTGGGTCTTAATATATATAATAACTAATAAGCAAGCTGAAAAAGTTAAATTCACTAGCATATCAGTTCTATAACAATAATGTATAGGATAATATACTACTGGCTTTTACAGTTACAGTTGAAGACTAACTATGTGGATCAACCTCTGAAGAACATGACATTAAAGAAAAAAATTATCTAAGAAAAGCTTTGATGCCATGTTTCCTTTAGAAGCTTTGATTAGGTACGCCAATAAGTGACAATACTCCAAACAAATAGGCTTAGGATAAAATCACCATTCCATAGATTGATTATTTTTTTAACCAAACATTGGGTTATGAAAGTCTACATAACTCAATCATCGAGAAGCCCACCACTACCAAATCCATAAAATGAAGCTTGATCCATCCACCTCTACAGACTAAACCCAGACTGCTTCAGTTGTAATGAAGCCATACTAGATACGAATAACATAAGGCTATTGTCTAAAATGGACCATTTGGAAAATTTAATTCCAAACAGGATTCCCTGGAAAGGATTTATTGGGAGAAAAAAAACTTTTAAGATGATGATGGAGAAAATGTTTAACTATTTAGAAGAGAAATGTAGGTAATGGAAAAATTTGATTTCTTTTTCAACTTTTTTTTATTACTCACTTCTTCACTTAACTTAGTTACAAATGAGAAGGGGGAAGAGGTATTTATAGCCTCCATATTACAAAATATCTCAAATATTTTAATCCTAATTCTATATAGTTCTTCTCTAATATTAGATTATTTTATTACAAATTATCTAGATAATTCTATGTAAATATCTAGATTTTTATCTTTAAGGAGGTGGAGAGGTGTGTGGATGATTTTAGAACTTTTAAGGAGGTGGAGGTATTGATATTTCTAGAGAAAACTCTCGAATTTGGATTTGGCCTAAATGATAATTATTGGATAATTGATCCAATAATTAAAAGTTGATCCAAAATCAAGTTTAACTTTCAACACCTCCTAAACTTGATTCCCAAGCAAGTTCCTCAGTCTTTGTAAATTCTTGGCGCTTAAGAGGCTTGGTGAAGATATCGCTACTTGATCATTTGTTTTCACATTCTCCAATTGCACCACCTTCTTGTTAACACACTCTCTAATGTAGTGATAATGTGTGTTAATGTGCTTCTACGATCATGAAAGATTGGGTTCTTCGCCAATGCTATTGCTGACTTGTTATCTAGAAAGATCTTTGTTGGCTCTTCTTGCAAGCTTAACTCCTTTAACGAAGTTTCAGAACCAAATAGCATGACAAACACATGAAGTGGCTGCTACGCATTCTGCTTCACAAGTACATAGAGTAACGATTGGTTGCTTTTTTGACATCCTTGTTAAAGCCATATCTCCAATGTAGAACACGAATCCACTTTGTGCTCTTTCAGTCATCTATGTCTCACCCCAATCGCTATCGCTATATCCAACAAGCTTGTAATCATTAGAGATAGAATAGTACAAGCCAAAGTCTATGGTACTTTTGATATAGCTAAGAATCTCTCTTGCCTTTGAAATGAGTTGTTGTTGGATGCTCCATGTAACAACTAACAACTCCAACCGAATATAGGATATCGGCCTTATACTACGTTAAATAACGTAAGCTTCCAACCAGACTTTTTAAATAGTGTCGGATCCACTCTTTTTCCTTCTTCATTCTTTGATAACTTGATTCCACATTCCATCAGCGTGCTAACTGGATTAGAGTCATCCATCTTGAACTTCTTAAGTACCTCCTTAGCATAACACTCTTGAGTTATGAAGATTCCGTTGTCTTCTTGTTTCACTTCAAGTCTGAGGAAGTAAGACATCAATCCAATATCCGGCTATCTCAAACTCCTTTGTCATCTCTTTCTTGAATTCCTTGAACATGCTTGGATTATTACCCGTGAATATTAAGTCATCTACATACAAACATGGAATCAATATATCGCCATTTTGAATTTTGATATCAGTGCATGCTCATATGGACACTTGATGAAATCTTTCTCCTTGAAGTACTTGTCAATTCGAGTATTCCAAGCTCTTGGGCTTGTTTTAACCCATAAAAGTGCCTTCTTCAACCTTAAGACTTTATCTTCTTTTTCCTTGATTATATAGCTTTGTGGTTGCTCAATGTAAAATTCTTCTTCAAGTTCTCCATTTAAGAAGGCTGATTTGATATCCATTTGGTGTATCCTCCAATTATTTTGAGCCGCTAATGAAATAATTAGTCTAATTGTTTCTAGGTGAGCAACATGAGCGAATACCTCATCGTAATCAATTCTGGCTCTTTGACTATAACCTTTGGCCACCAATCTTGCCTTGTATCTCTCTACTTCTCCTTTAGAATTTTTCTTTGCTTTGTAAACTCACTTCACACCAATTGCCTTGTGCCCATTTGGAAGTGAAGCTAACTCCCATGTATTGTTCTTTTCTATCCCCTTAATTTCTTCATCCATTGCATTTCTCAATGTCTTTTTTTTCCATAGCTTCTTGGAAGTCCATGGGCTTACATTCCACAAATAGGCAAAATAAAGTAAGATTTTCTTGATTTTCGGTTACCTCGTAAAGCTCTTGTAGACTTCTAAAATGTGGAGTCCTTTCGCTCGAACTTTCTTCTTCTTGAGAACTTGTTGGTGATGTTGGTGGTGTAGTAGGCTCCTCTTTTGGTTGCTCAAGAACATCTTCTTCCAGATGTGGAAAGAAGTTATAGTCTTCATCATTTGATCTCCAATCCCATTCTCCTTCTTCTTTAAAGATGACATTTCGACTTATAATTGTCTTCTTTGTGTCCAGATTGTAGAGCTTATAGCCTTTGGAGTTAATATCATAACCAATGAATATGTACTTCTCACTTTTATCATCTAGTTTGCTTTGCTTCGCGTCCGGTACATGAGCATGAACAATGCTTCCAAAAACTCTTAAATGAGAAACACCGAGTTTTCTTCCGCTCCAAACTTCTTGTGGGGTTTTTCCCGAGACACTTCTTGTTGGAGAGAGATTTAATAGATAAACCGCACACGCGACTACTTCTGCCCATAAATCCTTTGGTAGTTTCTTACTTTTTAGCATGCTCATCGCCATCTCTAGAATTGTTCTATTTTTCCTTTCCGCTACTCCATTTTGTTGGGGGGTTCTTGGCACCGTTAATTGTCTTCGAATGCCGTTATCTTCACAATACTTCTGAAATTCCTTGGATGTAAACTCTCTTCCACGATCAGATCTCAAGGCTTTGATCACAAGGCCACTTTCCTTCTCAACATGGGCTTTAAACTTTTTGAAGTTTTCAAAAACTTCTGATTTTTCTTTCAAAAAATAAACCCATGTTTTTCTTGAAAAATTATCAATAAAGAGAAAGAAGTAGTTGATTTTACCGAGTGATGGCTTGATTGGACCACACACATCCGTATGTGTAAGCTCCAATGGCTTTTGAGCTCTTGTGTTTGACTCCTTTGGAAAACTCATTTTGAATTGTTTTCCAAGTAAACACCTTAACAAACTTGATTTGGATGGTTGATGCAAGGTAGTCCTCTCACCTTTCTTTCTTCGAAAGCAACTCAATCCTCCAAAGTTGAGATGCCCGTATCTAAGATGCCAAAGCCAAGACTCTCCTCTATAGCACATCTTGAGACATTGTGCGATATCATTTTGAATGTTAAGGACAAACGTTCGATTGTTTGACATGGCACCTTCGTAAGGAGATGGTTTTCTTAGTCTCTTATAGAAAGGCTATTATCCTTTAATCGAATATCATTACCTTTCTCTAGGATTTGTCCAATACTCAAACAGTTGGCCTTCATGGTTAGAACATACTAAATGTTGGAGATAAATTGATGATCTCCATTCTTTAATCGGATGAGAATTTTTCCTTTACCTTTTAATCTCCATCTTTGATTCAACTCCTAAAGCAACGTCTCCTCTCACCGATTCATCAAGCACCCTAAAACGCTTTTTCTCCCAAGACATGTGATTACTTGCACCGCTATCAAGGTACCACTTATGATTATCTTCTCGTTCATCTTTCTTATAAGCCATCAATAACATGTCTTCTTCTTGGATTTTTTTCTTCAACATAGTTGACCTTCTCCTCGACTCTTTTTGTTGTTGGGAGCTTTACATTGGAAGCATAATGTCCAAACTTCTCACAATTGTAGCACTTAACACTTGATTTATCGTGCCTTGATTTTGGATTTCTTCTTCCACGGCCTCTTGATGAGCTTTCTCCTCTTTGGTTGGTGTTATCTTCATGTGGCCTCCAACCTCGTCCATTTCCATATCCATGACCTCATCCTCGTCTTGACCGCCACCTCTTCTTTGATAACTTTGGCCATTTCCTTCTTTAATATGATCAATCCGAATCTTTAGTACTTGTTCGGCGATATCTTCTTTTTTTTTCTTTTTTCTTACAAGCTTGTAATGATCCAAGAAGTTGCTACATTGTCATAGCTTCCAAATCTTTTGTTTCTTTGATGATGGTGACAATATGCTCAAATTTTTAATACAACGATCTAAGAACTTTCTCCATGATTCTCATCATCTAACTTCTCTCCATTTCTTCTTAAGTTATTCGTAACCATTATAACTCTTAAAAAATATTTGGAGGCGAGCTCACCTTGCTTCATTTTCGATGCTTCAAATTCTCCTCTTAGAGTTTTAAGACGTGCCTTCTTGACTTGATCAGCACCTTTGTAGGATGTTTGAAGCTTCTCCAATGCTTCTTTAGCCGACGTAGCTTCCGCGACCTTCTCAAACATATCTTCATCTAATCCTTGATAGATTAGATAGAGAGCTTTCTTCTCTCTCTTTCTTGAATCTCTCAAACTATCTTTCTGAGGTTGAGATATACCACTTTTATTATGTGGTTCAACGAAATCTTTCTCGACTATCTCCCGCACATCATGTGCTCCTAGGATAGCCGTCATTCTTAGACTCCAATTGTCATAGTTGCTATTTGTAAGCATCAGGACTTGGAAAGGAACGCCATTACTCACCATCTCCAAAAAAATCTTCTAGCTCTGCTACCACTTTGTTGAGAGAAAAAAAACTTTTAAGATGATGATGGAAAAAGTGTTTAACTATTTAGAAGAGAAATGTAGGTAATGGAAGACTTTGATTTCTTTTTCAACTCTTTCTTATCACCCACTTCTTAACTTAACTTAGTTACAAATGAGAAGGGGGAGGAGGTATTTATAACCTCCACATTACAAAATATATCAAATATTTTAATCCGAATTCTAGATAATGTTTTTCTAATATTAGATTATTTTATTACAAATTATCTAGATAATTCTATGTAAATATCTAGATTTTTTATCTTTAAGGAGGTGGAGAGGTGTGTGGATGATTTTAGAACTTTTTAAGGAGGTGGAGGTGTTGATATTTCTAGAGAAAGCTCTAGAATTTAGAATTGACCCAAAATGATAATTATTGGATAATTGATCCAATAATTAAAGTTGATCCAAAAGTAAGTTTAACTTTCAACAGGATTTTTGAAGCAATAAGGGTTTCGTTTGGAAATAAATTTTTAAATCCAAACTTTTTAAGATTTTGGATGATTTTAGAACTTTTTAAGGAGGTGGAGGTGTTGATATTTCTAGAGAAAACTTTAGAATTTGGATTTGGCCCGAAATGATAATTATTGGATAATTGATCCAATAATTAAACTTGATCCAAAATCAAGTTTAACTTTCAACAGGATTTTTGAAGCAATAAGGGTTCCGTTTGGAAATAAATTTTTAAAGGAGTTATTTTTTTGTATTTAATTTCAAATGGCTTGTTTTTACATATTGTACTTCTCGTTTCTTATTTTAATAATTTGAGAAGATTGAAATATTTCTTCAACTATGCATACATGGGTACAAACTGTATATCAAGCTTAAACGTTTCACTCTCTGGAGTGAACCACAGTTTTCAGGCACATAATTGTTAGAGACGAAGCCCTGTAGCGACCAAGTTTCAACACACCATGGTTAGTTTCTCCACATTGTCAACACTTTTCCCAAGTAGATTCAACACCTCGGAATCAGCAAAATGCTGTTCATCAGGTAATCTTGGCATATAAGTATTAAGATTTTCCAGGTTTTTCAGTCCACATATTATTGCATATCAAAGTTTCTATACTTTTGTGTGTTTTAGGTATCTCAACGTTGTGTTCTTTACCTGTCCTTAAGGAGAATCTCTAACATATTACACTGAACCTCCCAACAATTGTAAAAATGTTTAATCAAATACTTGCCACCTATCAAACAGCAAACTCTGTCTCCAGAACAGAGAAACCTTTCGTTTTGGCTAGTTTGGAGATTATGGACGTCTTGAGACGACTTGATTTTTAATTAAAACCATTCAATGGAGTTTTCTCACTGACGTGAAATAAGTACAAAATTTTAATTAACAAAAATTTGCAACGTCAATCTTTTTAGTTGTTTCTTGAACCTTTATTTAATTATTAAGTCTGAGAAGAGAAAATGATCATATTAACATCTTAATGAACTGAAAGCTTAATATCTCCTAGAAATGTTAATTCTTATGACGTGAAACATTTATCATCAGGAGTTAAACATCTTTACTCCTTTGGTTGTAAAGTTGTTAGCTCCCATGTTTTGCATCACTTCTGATTCTACTATTGAGCTATATCCTTTGGCAATCAAATGGCTTAACTAAGAATGTTGTCTTTCAGGTAACTTGTTAACTAATCAAATGACTTCAAGATTACTTCATTGTTTTCCTAAGACTACACTCAACAATGGTACATGACAATTAAAGCAGATGTTAACTACAAAACTGAACTCGTAAAAAAAAACAGATATTGAGCTAAGTCTCAAGCCAACTTCAAAGAACACAAATGAGTTTTGGCATCCATGGAACTAGTAGTAAGCTTCTCTACTACTTAACATATATCATCTTTTGCTTCTTGTTCAACAAACCTACGGACTAAAACTGTGCAGGAGATCAAGTCTTAGTTAGACATTTCGTCGAACACGTTCACTGCATTATCCACTTGACCAGTTATATTCCAAGTAGGAGTATTCCCATAAATCAAATTGCCCAAAACTTCTCTTCTAAAGGTCTAAACAAATGATCAAAGGGTTTTATGATTCAAATCAAATCAAGTATCATTGACAATAAACAAAGGCAAGTTTCATACCAAAATTAAACTGAACAACAATTTCGTTTTAACAATTGATTTGCCTGAGACAATTATATTTAAAACGAACAACAACGAAAGAAAACAAAGAAAGAGAAGCGAATTACTTAATAATGTTATATTCTGTATGGTGTAGTCGAAGATTAAGGAACCAAACACACATAAAAACAAATGCTAAATACAGTAACGGATAAAGGAGAAAGGATACTCTCACAATCCAATGGAAGAGATATTTAGCTTCCGAAGGGGTTGGCCTGTTGAAAATATTATATATAATATTGAAGTTAATATTCATAGAGGAATTAGAAAATGCAATTGCTTTCTCTCTATGACTATGCAATTGCTTTCTCTTTCTCTCCCTCTCTGACTATGCAACTGTTTTTCTATGGAGAAAGTATATATTACCTGTTTTTATTAATCGGATTCAATTGTTTCGATTTCCAAATGAGGAATGTGTTCAACTTTGTAGAAGTCTTCTCCTCCTCTCGACAATTTCTTCTTAAATTCCAAAGGAGTTCCAGAGATTTTTAATTCTTTCAAGGAAGTGATAAATCTCAGCCCATCTGGAAGCTCCTTTAACTTTTGACATCCAATGATATCGACAGTATGAAGAAGGGCATGGAGCCTTCTTCTACTATCCACTCTTCCCATTCCTCTAGTTGCCATAACCCTAGCTCCTGCAACTGAGGAAACCCACCGCCCGAGCAAACCATTTTCTTTCCAAAGAAAGATTTAGACCATAAACGAACCGCTTTCAACTGAAGCAATTTCTCTATAATCGGCATTGGATCCTCCTCCAAACCACAGTCCATTAAAAGTAAAATCGTAAGGTGAGAAGGAAAGTGTTGTTCTTTAGGAAGCTTTGGCATATACATGATCAAACTCAGACGTTTGACACTACTGAAATCCCATACAGTTCCCTCTTCTACATTCCTCTTAGATCCGCCATCTGCATCTACTATAACAAGATATTCAAGGTGTCTCAGCCCACCTATTGCTGCAGATACAGTTTCCATACTCGTCTCATTAGCTACGTCTATGGTGAGAGTCCTCAACCTGACCATACCAAGAAGATCCTTGACGCTGCTATTCTTTGTTGAGAAATTCTTCAAGGTCTCCAGTTTTACTAGATTACTCAATTCCAACTTTGTCTTCTCATTCACACCCCTTTTTAAAGAAAGGTATCTCAATTCTTGCATCCCCATCAAGACATTGGGTATGAATATATCCCCATCAAGACATTGTATATTCAGATTTAGATAGATGAGCAACACTAGGTTTCGTAGAGAAGCAGGTATATGAGATATCTCAGCATCTTTTAAGCTCAAGTATCTTAAGTGGATGAGCTTTCCAATGCCAGAAGGTAACTTCCCTCCTCTAAACTCGGCTTTGAAGAGATCTAACACCCTCAGAAGTTCTAACCTTTTAAAGCTTGAACCTGATAGCTTCCATTTTTCTCCGAAAGAACTACTCTTCTTAACAACCACGAGAGATCGAAGTTTTGGATTGTTTACATCTCTCTCAACATCTAATGTAGTAGGATTCTGTGAGACAAATCTGCGAGATGTACCATGAGATTGAAAGTTTAAGGTTGAAGGGTTGGTACTGGCAATTTGTAGGAAGTTATCTTCTTTGGCTTTAAACAAACAAACATCTCTCATCATATCGTGCAAATGACAAGTTTCGTATCTGAAAGTCGCAACGTCTCTTCCGGAAATAACCACATTTCTCGCCACCAACTCCTCTATGTAGCCATCTCCAATATCTCGAATGGTCTCTCCATCGTAATGCTTATGTTTGGATATTCCTTCTGCAGCCCAATAATAAGACAAATCCTCGATGTCTATCTTATGATCTTCTGGAAAATGGGCAAGGTAGAGGAAACACTGCTTCAAATAACTAGGCAACTCTTCAATGCTCATAGATAATACATGGTCAATCGAACCGTTGTTACTGCTGGTTCTTTCAACAAGATGAGATCCAATATTCGCAGATACTCGTTTCCAGTCGTGCAATGTGTATTTTGCAGCCAACAAACCTCCTAAAACTTTGACAGCCAATGGTAGTCCTCCACAATGTTTGACCATTTCCTTGCCCATCTCTTTCAATTCCTCATCAATATTATGTTCTGCACGTACAACATCATCACTATGTTAAATGATTCTATATATACGTTACAAAACCAAGATACTGACAAGATAGAGAATTATTATAGTTAGTTAACTTATTCTGCATAATTTTACTAGGTCAAATTATTATTCTACGTTTAGGCTAACAAAGAGATATTATTGTCGAGAGGGAAAAAAACAGAAAAGAAGAAGAGAGATGTTTATTTGGGGCATTTATAATCGTTATTAATCAATTGTCTAATGTGATCAATCTTCCCTGAATGCTTACCGGATGCATCGTTACTACGAAGTGCTATCCTTTGAAAAAGTTCCCAACTGTCTTCAGTGGTTAGGCATTCTGGCTTTAAGTTATATGTTGTATTACTACGCCCTGTAACACTATCATTTCGAGAAGTAAGCAGCACCTTCCAATCTGCAAAAACCAATAAAAAATATAAACACAAAGATCTATCTAGCTTATTGAGTATTGATCTTTCTTAATAAACCACTATATAGTGTGTGTTCCATATATAGGATGTCACCTTTTTCTGGTGGGAATATTTTCTTGATTAGGTCCCAATCTTCCTCTTTCCATATGTCATCAAGGACAACTAATGATTTAGATGCTCCCAGCAACTGAAAGAGTTCAGCTTGGAGTGTAGATTCTGTCATCTCCAAGATTTTCTTTTCTTCTTCTTCGGGTTTGAAATCACCCAAAATCTTTTGCCACACATTCATCCGAGTAAAATCTTGTGAAACACACACCCATGCAAGTCTATTAAACTTATCTTTAACCATCTCATGATTAAAAGCTTGTCTAGCAAGTGTGGTTTTACCAAGACCACCCATCCCGTTACAGAAACAATCCGAATATCATCTTTCTCCACCAAATATCCAACCAATTTCTTAACATATTCTTCCAGCCCCACAAGATTACTTTCGGATTCCCTAGCAAATTCTTGTCGCCTCTCCATATGTCTGTGTTGTAGTGGATATGAAGACTGACTGCCATCAGCGATCATGAGTTGTTGGACTCCAAAATTCTGCATATCTTGGTTCACGTTGGAGATCCTCTTACTTATGCCTTCAATATTGGACACAAGTTCCCTGCGATCCATTATAGTGGAAGCAAATCTTCCAATACGCCTTATGCCACTTTTTATTTTCTGACTTCTTCTTTTCGGTTGAAGGATTCAATTATATCTTCCGCGTCATAAACAATTTCCTTGGTCTCTTCCAGACAGTTTCGTACTCTATCACTTGTATGTTTCTTGACATCTGCATCTTTCAAAAACGACTTTAAAGAGTTTAGTTTACTTTTTAGTTCAGTTACTTGATCTTCGGCTCCTTGAAATTGCTCGTATTCCTGGCTCAGTCTATCCCAAAGCCTTTCTATTCCAATCGACACAATTTCCATGGTGATAATGGCTCCTGCTTAAGTAGTATGGAAATAAGAATCAAGCCACTGTTGAAGAACATGTTATAATTGCAACGAGTCAATATCACACTTAATATATTTTGAAATTTATTGTAATTTGTTTTAATAGAACAAAAGCCAAAATAATACAGAGAAACGAAGTATGTGTTTTACAAATCTTAATGAATGTTCATTAGAAAACTCATTTAAATATTGAGAAAATTTTAGAAATATACACTAACTATTTATCGATTTCTATAAAAATATATAAAATTTTTGAATACTCAAGAAAACACATAATTAATTTTTTATTATGTTATAATAAAAAAATTTTAAATTATATCCATTTAATACCCACAAATTGACGGAACCATTAAATTTTTAATCAAAATAAAAATACCCCAAAAATTGTATTTCTTATAAAATCCAAGAAAAAAGCAAATAAAACTCTCATAGAGTTTAGATAGCGGCAGCTACGGCCAGAGGAGCAACTGAGGTGGTTGTTGGGCTGAGGAGTGAACCGATTATTTGGGTGATTTTCCGCTGGCCTGCCAGTTCCATGATCAAATGATTGACCTAAAGTTGACCGAGATTTCTCTCTTCCATAACAAATACTATACGGATGTCTATAGATGACAGTCATGCAGTATAAAGCCCTCAGAAGACCAAAGGAAGAGAGGCGCCCAAACACTTTTGGCACACATGACACTATCCACATTATAGTCTTGGCAAGGTTGACAAAAATTTTAATGCCTAACAAATGCAGACATTTCTACCCGACTTCTGATTGTCTAAATTGTTAGTATTGTATTTATCCCACATCGAGACTTTGGGGGATTGTACACTAATAGATAAGTGTGTGACAATCGGAAAAATGACCAATTGCAACCTCAACTATTAGCATTAGTTAAACTGTTAATTATTGTTGAGTCAGATGCCATGTGTTTAGTTTATGCTGACTTAGATGCCACATGTACTTTAAAAAATACAAAAAAAATTAATTCACGGGACTTTTGAAATTTTATGCAATGTTTTGGATCTTAGTTGTTTTGGTACTTATAATGGAGAAACGGAAACAAGAACACCCTTAGGGTTTTGACCTTTAGACGTACATTTTTGAACAATTCCAAATCTGACCACTAAGTGGCAATGCAGATTCGAAAATATGGCCACTAAGCGGCAATCCAGATTTATGACCAAGTGGCAATAGTTAACAAAACTTGGCTCAGAAATAATATTTTTTTCACAAGACCCAAGACCCAAGCCAAGACCCAAGCCCACCCCGGCCTGGCCCTAGTCGGCTCAACATTTATACTCCCACACCATAGTGTTCCCAAATATTTTGAACCATATTAAGTCGATCCTCTATATATATTTGAAGTTTTCTTTTCAAGTTTCTGATGTGGGATAAATGCATATTTTGACACATGGTCAAATTTTGTTTGTCTTATAAGCTTTCTAACCTACCTTCTTTGGATATATATTTCTTATCAAAATTAACATCAAATTTGACAAGTGAATACACTAAGTTATAATGAAGAATCTAACACATTCATTTTTGGGATAATCCGACAATGAGTGTCGCTGGAAAAAATCATCAGAAACTTGGTCGAAGCCATTTATCTAAAATTAGATTCCAACAAGCACTATGCATAACAGCATAAGCATAAATTACTGATGGTACGACTAAGGATAGTCACGCTTCTAAAAAGTTTAAACTTGCTGATTTTCTTACAAAGGTTTTTGGGTCGCAATGGAGATTCAAAATTTGCACACTCCAACTTTAGGGAAAGTAGTGTGGGAGAGGGGGGGTATTGAAGATAATATTATGTATGTATATTTATTTGTTTGTTAGATATAGATGTAAGAGAGAAAAAATCCATTTGAGTGTTTTCCTTTTCCTTTTGTTCTAAGTTTTCGTTCTTGTTTTTTGGGTGCTTTTCATTTTCTCATGAGTTTTTACTTTTATGAATTTCCTTTATTTTAAAGTTTTTTTCCATTTTCTTATTGGAATTTATATATAAGTATGTGTTTTTAAAAATATATCATGATAACTATTTTCTTAATTGAATCAGAGAGTTTTCTCTCTAGTGGATTCTAGACTTTCTGATGAATTTTGAAGTTCTATCTTTCAAGTCCATCGTTTGTGAACTTGAGTTTTGATTTAGGTTTAATGCTTGCTAACCTAGGGGTTTTCTACTACACCATGTGGTATCAGAGAATGATTTATCCAGTCTCTTTTGAAAGCTTGATCAGCCAATGGAAATCAATTGTTACTATGAGCAGTTTTTAGGGATTTTTTGCGGATATTACCACAGTCCTAACTACTTTTACTAATCAGATAGAAAATTTAGAAACTATCAATGCCAATAATAACAGAAATCAACAAAGGCATAGGAGAGGTGGTCCAATTCGGGTTCCACAAGGAGGAAAAAAATCATGTTGTTATTGCTGAAAATTTGAGTTTTGATGAAAAAGAACTTGTGGATGACGAGACAATTGAAGAAGGGAATCAACTGAATAATCATGACTATAGGGTGAAAATTTTTGTTCCATTATTCGATGGAACTATGGGAGTGAAGGAATTTATGGATTGGCAGATCGACGTTGACAGATTCTTTGACGTCATGAGTATCCTTGAGAATAAACAAGTGTGGATGGTAGCAATAAGGCTAAAGAAGAATATGCAGTGTGGTGGGATAAACTTGTTATTCAGAGGCAGGGCAAAAGGAAGGGGCAGTTAAAACTTGGCGACAAATGAAGCATTTCAAAATGAAGGTGTATTGAACTAAGCATTTGGAGAGATTTGAGGTAAAATGACCAATCATGAGTTATTGAAACATTAGTTTTAAAATATGTTTTAGAATCCAGTGTTATTGGAATAATGATTTTTAAATATACAATAAAATTTCTTTGTCATTGAAAACATTTTTTAAGAATTTGATTTGAAAGTTTCAGCTGAGATTTTGATATATTATGGTTTTATGGGTTTTCAACCATGATATAAGCAAGCTTCTGAGCTTGAGGATTGGAGTGGTGATCATATCTTCGGACTAGGCTCCAAA
Source organism: Cardamine occulta (assembly GCA_028015245.1). Lineage (NCBI taxonomy): Eukaryota > Viridiplantae > Streptophyta > Magnoliopsida > Brassicales > Brassicaceae > Cardamine > Cardamine occulta. The sequence goes on from CM051367.1 coordinate 8,616,232, forward strand.
ACAAGGGTTTATTCACTTATAGGTTGCTGAAGGAAGACGTTTTGGTGATGGAGATAGGGATTGCAAAGCTGAATTACAAAAAAAGTACAGATAACCAAGTTACAGGAGTTGGTGTCGATCGATACCAACCATCGGTGTCGATTGACACCAACCATTGGTGTCGGTCGACACCAGGCTAGAACAGACGGATCAGTGTCGATCGACACTATCCACTGGTGTCGGTCAACACCCTCTGCCGAGTTGGTCCAGGTTTTTCTGAAATAGCTGGTTTACGGGATGGTCTCAATACTGCATGTACAAGAGCTGTTGTCAAACAAAAAGCTCCACATCCCACACTTCATTCACCCCGGGAAAAGCAAAGGTACACATTTTCCAGATCTAAACCATCTGATATCATCAATAAGGGATTTAAAGGTACAAAGACTATTTTAAAGTTAACCAAGCCACGAGATTATCGTAGAGCTTATTTCTTCTATTGATGATTTTGCAGGGAAAATAAATGTCCCACCCAGACTAACGTCCCGCCCGGCTGATGTTCCTCACTTATTTGGTCGTTCTCATGCACCGACTGCTTATACTCCACACAGATGAGGCGACAATTTTCTGAGAGACATTCATTGCCACTCTCTCGTCCACCAGATACCTGAGCTCCACTGCCAAGTCGATCTAATGACTTTCAAAACAAGCGCTTAGTGGGAGGCAAACCACTGATAAGTTTTTCTTTTTCTTTTTCTTCAATCATTTTTCATTATTATGAGTCAGTTTGTCGGCTTTTATGTTATATGGAACTTGTATGGAACTATGAAATTATGTTATGTTGTTGCTTTTGACTTTTGTTTGAGTGATCTAATATTGATACATTTGGAGAATCCGTGAGGAAACACAACTTTAGCTCAATATGCGGGTTTCGGAATTTCAGAGTCTGATCACAACCTTGGTGTCGACTTTCTGTATTTAAAAAAGTTTTTATATTTACAAAGTTATTTATAAAAGTTTATTTTTCTATATGAATTAATTTATTTAACTTTCTATATTAAAATTTGTTATTAACATATTAAAACATATATTATGTCAATTAGCTTTTGGTTTCATCTTGTTGTTTATTTTTTTGACAAATGTGTTGGATAAAGTTTGGACAAAATATCTTAAACCCGAATAACCAAACCGAATCCAACCCAATCCGACAAAAGTCTGAATGGATCCTAAACTTCTATATCTGAAGGACCAAACTCGAACCGAGAAATGAATGGATACCCAAAATTCTCAAAATAAAATTATATATCCAAAAAGCTTAATTATATTTAGACTTGATATAACCCAATTATCCTAAATCATAAATCCAAAAATATTAATTATTTTAATACGAAAATAACTAAAATACCCAAAATTAATCAAAAATATCTCAAAGTTCTTAGTTATATTTGTAAAAATTTAACCATTTTTCATTTTTTATAGTTCATTATAATCATTCAATTGTTTCGTTCAAATAATTAGAAGCGTGTAACAAAATATTATTGGAGCTTAAATAATATAAAAAATCAAAATATCTAAATTTGAAATGAAAATTTTATATTTTTATTGAATAGTAAAATTTAACCTATATTAGGAAAACGGAAAGTAAAAATTACATAAAAATTTTTTGAATGTTTTCTTTTTCTATTAAAGAAAATGAAAATAACACAATATTGTTTTATATGTGTTAAAATCTGATCGATTAAGCAACATATGTCGTGATCATGCTAATTATAATTATTATTTTCATTCAAATAATTAAAAATGTGTAATAAAAGAAATTAATGGACCTTAAGTAATATAAAATTCTAAAAATCATTTGAAAAGGAAAGTTTAAACTTTATTGAGTTAATAAAATTTAATCTATATTATAAAAACAGAAAGAAAAAATTTATCTATTTAATTATTTAATTGTTTTGTTGGTTTTTTCTTTTCTATTATGAAAATAAAAATAACATAAAAATTTTACACATGTCAAAATCCCATCAAATAATCAATATTTTCATTTAAATAATAAAAACATGGATTAAAATATCATTTGGAACTTAAATAGTAGAAATTTTTAAAATTTATATTTGAAAAGAAAAGTTTAAACTTTATTGAGATGATAAAATTTAATCTATATATATTTGATTATTATTTGTTTTTGTAAGTTTTTCTTTTTATTATGAAAAATAAAATAACATAATATTATTTACACATGTCAAAATCCCATCGAATAAGCGACACATGTCTTGATCTTGTGAATTAAAATTTTGGTACATGTCAGCTTCTCGTAAATGCAACCCAAATTTATATGACAAGATTTGTTTGTTCTTTTCTATTTGGTATTTATCTATACATAGAGGTTATGTGTTTTATAAGAAATATCCTCGTAACTATTTTCTTAATTGAATCATAGAAATTTCTCTTTTCTAGTAGATCCTAGAGTTTCTAGTTGATTCTATAATTTTATCCTTCAAGATCATCACTTGTGAATTCGATCTTCGATCTATACTTAGCGTTTGTTAAACCTAAAGTTTTCCGACTGCGTTAGATATAATATATTTTATTTTGTAAGATTTCATCTGGTATAAAATATAGAGATCAACCAATAACACGAATCATTAAATCGATATTGTTATGGCATAAGGCTTGTTTTTTATTACCTAACTTAGAGAAGTTAAACAAAACCTCTACATATTGATAACTATACATAGAATATTACATAGAATCTTTCTCTCTCTCGACATACCCGGATGCAAGAGAGACAAAGAAAGATTTAGAGATTTATAGAAAAGGTAGATTTAATAGAGAAGGTAGATTTAGTTCAGCATAGACAAAGAAATTTGCTAAGAACATAAAAAAAAAAAACAAGTAACATTAAAAAGAAATGACTAACCTCTTGATGGCACCAAGAAACTCTCCTCTCGTTGAGTTTCCTTTTTGGCGTTTTGAGTGTTTTCTATTTTCATAGGCTCGTACTTTTATGAATTTTTTTAAATTTTAAAGTCGTTTTTGTTTTTCTATTTGAGATTTATCTATATCAATAAGTCATATGTGTTTTGTAAGAGATATATCCCCGTAACAATTTTTTTAATTGAATCAGAGAGTTTTCTTTTTTTCTTTTAGATTCTAGAAATTCTGGTAGATTCCAAAGTTTATATTTTTAAGTTGATCACTTGGAAATCTTGAGTTTCGATCTACACTTAACGATTGCTAAACCTAAAGGTTTCGGAATGCGTCAGATATATTTCAGTTTCTTTGTTGGATTTCATTTTGTATAAATAAGGTCAACCAATAACGAAAATCATTAAATTGACATTATCATTCTATTCTTATGGCATAAGGCATGTTTTTTGCTACCCAACTTAGAGGAGTCAAACAAAACCTATATATATAATATATATAGTATTTAAGGTTGCAATAATACCTAGAATCTCTCCCTCGAAAAACCCAGATGCAAGAGAGACAAATAAAGATTTAGAGATTTAGAAAAAAGGTAGACAAATTAAATAAAGACATAAACAAAGGAATTTGCTAAGAAAAGAAAAAAACAAGGAACGTTAAAAGGAAAAAAAAAAGGACTAACCTCTTGGCGCAATAAACTCTCCTCTCGTCGACCTTACTTTATTTTTATAGGAAGAAGAGAGATATTTTATTTTTGCAGAGTCCTCTTGGGGAAGAATCATAGCTATAAGTCTTTAGTACAGACTTTTCAACTCCAAGTGGTGGATTTTTCTTAAAACGACAACGTAACAACTGTATTATTATTTTAATAAATAACGACAACTACTTTTCATCCAGCCATTTATTAGCAGCCTTAATTCGTCGAGTTTTGTGGTCACCAAAATATGGAGAAAAAGAATAAAGTTTAGAGAAGGAGAACAAAAGATGAAGATGATCAAAAAGAATGAAGAATCAGCAAACAGAATCCAGCAATTTGATATCTCAATATTACAGATTCATTGAGAGCTAAACAAACTTAGAGGTTCACGATTAAGTTATCTATCTCTAAAGATCACAACATGAGCCTAAAGTAAACTATGTTTCTTGTTGTAGTAGCAAACATTTATAGCTTCATAAATGTAAACATTAAAGTAAAGAATCTGGCTTTAATTCTCCACAACACCTTCGTTAGAGAGAAAGTCAAATCCTGGAATCGAAGACTTGAATCTATGGAGTTTGGATCGGCCTATGGCACCAACAACATAGATTAAATCCAAGTAATGGTATCCCAGTGGTTTGGGATTGGGTATGTACCTGCTTTAAGATCCGAGTTCGATTCCACTTGGCCACTCAATCCACTGGAAAAACTCCAACCCATCACGTAATGAGCTTGACTACACTTCAATACTTCTATTCACTCTTATTTGTATCTTGAAGTACCTTGAACATTTGAACCAGCCAGAGAGGTAATTCGATACAAGAATCCGACAAAGACGTATCGGTATCAAGTTGTGTAGCAAATTGTATAAGCTTAACTCTTGTACGGCTTTGAAATACTTGCTAATAAAGAAGGATGCCAAACGGGGCGAAAAGGAAGCGGGGCCTAAAAAGGAAGTTGGGCCTAAAAAGGATTAGTTGGGGTCGAAAGCCCGGATGAAGTTTTGAACTACAAAAAAAAAAAAAAAACATAGATCGTGAACTCATGTTGGTAAATTAATCAATGTCTCTGTTAAAAAAAAGTTTATATTCAAATTCTCTGTTTTTTTTAAAAATCTAAGGATGTTTCTAGCTACATATTATATAAGAGGAAGAACACTAGACACTGATAACCTCGAAGAATTCTTACTTCAACAGATTTTATATATTATGTGTTTTATATACTATCAAGAGTCATTTTTATAAACCAGACTACCTTTAAGTATTATTAAAAAGGAATCTTTAAAAATATGAGGGTAACACCTACTATTTTGCAAGAGTTTTTATATGAACAAAAAGTTCTCAATTCAATCAACCAATAACATTAGATTTTAATATAACTATAAAATCATCTAAATTTATTTTATTTGAATAACATATGACTCTCATTAAATTTTTAAAATCTTCAATCCAATAACTCATGACTTTAAATGATTGTAAACAACATTTTAAAATTACCAAAACCAATAACACAAAACTATAATAGACTTTTGGAAATTCAAAATTGAGTAACAATTGACTCTTTAAGAATTTTAACTCTTTATAAATTTTAGAACCAATAAGCCCCTTCGTCTAATTAAAAGATTCTTTCTTCTTAACATTATTGGGCTTTGTTAGGGCCCATTTAGAAAAAGAAGCACTTTGGTTAAAAATCACAGAAACCTAGCTGTCGTCACCGTCTTCACTCTCCTTCGCCGTCAAATCCCATTACTCTCCGCCGCGCGAGCTCTTAATTTTCTTACACTCTCCTGCTTCTCCTTTTCTTGCTGCCATAGTTTCGTCCATCAATTCCAGTTATTTTTGTTCCCAAGTAAGCTTTGTATTCCTTGAAAGACAAGATTATAAAGCATCAATTTTTGTATATCAGTTTCAGTTTATTCTGTACACTATTTGAGATTTTTAACATCAATGGCGTAAAAAATAAACCTCCCTTTTTTGCTTTAAAGCTTAAGCTTTGGTCAATGAGTGAAGATGAAACAGTGTCTGTCTCTTTTCATAATGAAAATTGATTTCTTGCTTCTTCTGTGATTTGAGTTAGTTATTATTCTTCTCTTGATTTGGTGATAGAAGCAAGAGATAAAACATGGGATTACCAGATTCATCTCAAGACTTGACATCAGAGATAGAAGTTGATGCTTTCAGAAGAATCTTCCCTCTTCGTTTCTTTGAGCGTCATCTCTCTGAATCTCTCCGACCTGATGCTAGACCACTTGGCAAAGCTAGAGACACCATTGTAAACCTTGGTAAAACAACTTACTTGATTCTTTTACTTTGATCAAAATCTATTAGTACATGTCATTTGATTGTATTTTTCTTGTGTGTAGGACTTGTTTCAACCGCTGATGGATCTGCTCTTGCCAAGATTGGTTCTACAGTAAGCCTCCTAGTTCATATAATCAGCAATGTTACTGTGTTACCTATGTTGTTCTAATATAGTTTTTGTTTTCTTGTTTTATAGACTATGCTTGCTGCTATTAGAATGGAAGTTATGACTCCTTCTCCGGATTCACCAGATGAAGGATGCATAGGTTGTTTGTTGCCTCGACTTTATTATGTCTCTTTCTGTAATGTTTCATTTGTGACTGATTAATTTTGATTTCTAGCTGTTGAGTTCCATATGCCTCCTATATGTTCTCCAATTGTTCGACCTGGAAGACCAGCTGAAGCTGCTCCTGTGATCTCAAAGCGTTTGTCTGATACTATTTTAAGGTGTGTTTCGATTTGGTCTTTCTTTTTATATTTTTCTCATTCTCATTGAGCATCAAATATAAATGTCCCTTCTAAATTGTTTCTCTTTATTGCAGTTCTGGTATGATTGATCTTAAAGAACTGTGTCTTGTTAGAGGAAAAGCTGCTTGGATGGGTTATCTGGTGAGTACACCTTGGTCTTGTATATCACGCTTGCACAGTTGCACGCCAATTGATTCCTTATATAGTATCAGCTATTGATTCTAGGGAAGTTTCTCTTTGAAATTTAAATAAGTGAGGTCTCTAGTGTATATATATGAACAATGTTGCTCTCTAAAATTTCTCGTAGGACATATATTGCTTGGATGCTGATGGTGCTCTTTTCGACGCTGCTCTGCTTTCTGCTGTTGCAGCCTTTTCAAATTGTAAGTTCTTCGATCTCATCCTTTAGTTGCTTTCGAACCTCTTCTAGGACTCCTTTGACTAAAGCCATTTCCTAAGCTCATACTGTTTCAAGTTTATCATTTAATCTTACTGAGTCATACCGTAGTTATCTTCTTCCCTGCGCAATAGCAGTTTGTTTAGAAGTTGCATGATTGGTTTACTGAGACGACATACCGTTAGAGAACATTTAATCTTACTGACTCATACCGTAGTTATCTTCCTCCCTGCACAATAGCAGTTTGTTCAGAAGTTGCATGGTTGGTTTACTGAGATGGGGTACCCTTAGATTGAGATGAGTTCTTCGCTGATGCATAAGATCTTTATGTTGCAGTACAAATTCCAGTTGTAGCTCTGAATGACAATGGAAGAATAGTTGCCATCACTGATGAAAAAGAACAAGACAATGCATCAATCATCGAGAAGGAAGCAGTGAACAAGGAGAAGAGAAAACTCACGCTTAAGAATATCCCATTCTCTTTAACTTGCATTCTCCACAAGAACTATATATTAGCAGATCCAACAACAGAAGAAGAATCAATCATGGACACTCTAGTGACTGTTGTTTTAGATTCTTCTGATCAAATGGTTTTTTTCTACAAATCAGGAGGAGACGCTCTCGCCTATTCATCATCCATCAAAGTGAGAGTTTTCAGCATTCTCCTAAATTGATTACACCGGTTTTTTTTGTTTCTTATAAAATTGCTTTGTGTGTGTTTTTGCTTTTCGCAGAGCTGTGTTGAGTTAGCAAGGAAGAGAGCAAAAGAGCTTAAAGAAATATTGGGAGAGATGGATATCGACTAATCTGTAGTGTCAGATTCCATAACATTGTTAGAAATCTTGTGCGTTACATAATTTAAATCAGACCACCAAAAACCCATATGTAGTGCCAAAGGAAGAAGCTCTTCACTATTTTTGTTTCAATATGTTACGGTTTTGGTGATCATTATAACGAGTTTTAATGTTAGTGTAAGTGTTCGATTACATGCTTTCTCTGTTTCAAACGAATTGAGATTGAACCGAAATATGTATAAACCGATTGGTTTACTATTGCTCAAACCAAAAGCAATTAACGAAAAACAGCTAGTTTTTGTTTTTGTTAGGCTTGGGCATTCAAGTTTGTGGGTTTAGAGATTTAGTACCTATTCTGGTATTTATAATCTTACGTTTGGGTTCGATTTCATCTGGATTCAGTCGGGTTTGGATATCTGAAATATTAGAAAAAAAATAAAAAAATTGGTTAAATTTGAATAAAGTTTAGTTAATTTTTTACAAATATAACAACAAATTTAGAGGTTTTCGATTCTAGTTTGATTATTTTAATTTTAAAATGATTTATATTTTTGAGTTTATAATTATAATTTTGGATAATTTTGTTATATCAACTAAATATAGTTAATATATTTTTTGTATATAATTGTATTTTGGATATCTATTTAGTTTTTATTTCTGTTCGGATTCGGGTTTGGTTTTTCGGGTAAAGAAGCTTATGATCCAATTCAGATATTTTATTGGTTCGGATTCAGATTCGTTTCCTCTTTTTCGGGTCGGATTCGGTTTGGTGCTTCAGATTCGGAGTTTTATATTTTATCGATTCGGGTTCGGGTTTAGTTCTTATTTTTTAGGTTGGGTTTGGTTCGGATTCGGAGTTTCTGACTGGGCCTAGTTTTTGTTGGTACCATAGGAAGTTTTTTTTTTTAGGTTTAGGGTCTAAATGGTAACCGTGGAATCCAGCTGAATCTGGCGGAATCGTAGAAATTTTTTGAATTTTTGGTGATTTTTAGCAGAATCTAGCGGAATAACTTAGAATTCAAATGGTAACAGCTGAATCTGGCATAATTTTTTTTAAAATGAATTAATAAAATAAACTTATGAAAATATTAATTAAACAATTTTAATTTTCATCAAGATTAATTAAAAATAATAGTAAAATATTTAAAATTAAATTTGATATTTTTAATTATCTTATTAAAATGCATAAAAGTTTTGGATAATAAAAAAATATATGAATTATTTTATTTCTCGTTATAATACACAAAATTTTGAATTGCATATTTTTTTATATCCACGAGTTGACATATGTTGACAAAAAGTCTATGTTATGCATGGGTAAAATATCCTAAAGGATTATAAACTCCTATATCTAAAGAATCAAAACTGAATCCAAATCAAATAAAAAACTGAATAGATATCCTAAATACAATTGTATACCTAAAAATATTGATTATATTTAGATTTGGTATAACTAAATTCTAAATTACGACTATAAAGCCAAAAAATACTAATTATTTAGTTATATTTGTAAAAATTTAACCAAAATTTTATTCAAATTTTACCATTTTTTTACGATATTTTGAATATATGTATCTCACCCAAACTTGGATGGAATCGAACCGAATATGAACCAAAATTTATAAAGAATAGAAAATGTATCTTACACCTGTGAATCTAAAAATCTAAACAAAAAATCAAAAAATTCGAACCGAATCCAAAGAAATACTCGTACGCCTATGTTTAGTTTGTTTATTATAGCAGAAGAAATAATTAATACTCTCTCCGTTTCTAAAAGATAGATGTTTTACAAAAATAAATTGTTTCACAAAGATGAATGTTTTGTATTTTTAATGCAAAAGTTTTATAATATTTTCTAGTTTGCCCTTGTTAATTAAATTTAAAGAAATAAAATAATAAACATTTAGTTAAAAAGTAAGAGTATTTTAGGTTATATAAAAAAATTCTAATATGTGTGCATAACTTTAAAAGTCTATCTTTAGGAAAGGGATTTTTTTTTTTTGAATTGCTGAATGTAGTGGAATTTGATTAAATAACAAATGGTAACGGTGAAATCGAGTTGAATTATTTTCGTGTGTTACCATTTAGGCCTTAATTCGTATATTTATCAATGTGGTAAAATTATATTTATGATAAATGAAAAGATAAATTTTTTTTTTTAAGTTTTTGTCTTTTTGATCTGTTACCGTTAAAAGTGTTGTCGTGGTTTGATAATTCCGTTCGGAATCCGCAACTCCGTCAGTAATTTTCCGTTTTCCTTTACGGGGAAAAAAAACACTGACAGACCTTTCTCTTTCTCTGTTCATCTTTTTCATTGACAGTGGAAAAGAGATCAAGTGAAAAACTCTCAGATCCGAATAATCACTCTCTCTCTCTATGGAAATTGAGTTCTTTAGATCTATGAATTGTGAAATATATTGATCCATTTCTCGCGCCAATCTTATAATCTCATTTCTTCCCGGATCTGATTTCATTAGCTTTGCACCTCCTCAGGCGTGGATACAATCATGAATCCCTTCTCTTCCGGCACGCGTCTCAGGTTAGGAATCACTTTGCTCCGATCTCCGACTAGTAATTTGCTTTTTCTCTGTTGTGACTATGCGATACACTTTCATTGTTGCGTTTCTAGTTTCTAAACCGTAATGTAGCTTAGATTCCTCTAGTTTTACTGGGAAATCTCTGTTTTTCGGCAATTCAATTGGAGAATGTAGTTTATCAGAAAATGTATAGGTGGATTCTGGAGTGCACTTCATTTTGGCATTTTTTGTTTTCTAAGTGAGAATAAGCGTATTGGAGATTATTTTGGATTTGATCAACTCATCACAATGTCTGATTACATAAGTGGATGCTTAGTAAAGCCGTAGAAATTGAGATTGGATATATGATATGGAGATTATTTTGGATTTGATCAACTGATCATAGTGTCTGATTACATAAGTGGATGCGACATATCCTTTGATATATCATGAATATAAGTTTGTAAGGATCAGTTATAATTTCGATTGATAGAAAGATGTTTTTTTGGATTCTTGTAACTGGTTGAAATACGTTACATATTTGAGCTCTTAGAAGATAGATTAAACATTAGTTATAGTAACTAGATAGAAGAGTAATACAACTTGCGAAAGTGAAGAACAAGTAGATTAGACGGAAAAAAAGTGAATTCATCATTTATTGACATTTTATGTTGCAGTGACATGATTCGAGCTATACGTGCAAGTAAAACCGCTGCTGAGGAACGTGCTGTTGTAAGGAAAGAGTGTGCTGCTATCCGTGCTTCAATTAATGAAAATGACCAGGACTACAGACACCGGGATCTAGCAAAGCTAATGTTCATCCACATGCTTGGTTACCCCACTCATTTTGGGCAGATGGAATGCCTGAAGTTAATTGCTTCTCAGGGATTTCCAGAGAAGAGGATTGGTTATCTAGGATTAATGTTGCTTCTTGATGAAAGGCAAGAAGTACTAATGCTGGTCACCAACTCGCTAAAGCAGTATCCTTTATGGTGTAGATTTTCGAATTTGTTTCCCTTAAACTTTTAGCTGGTAGCTTCTTACAAAGTTTTTAAATTCACGTTTTGAGAACTGAGAACCTTGACTCACGTCTAGAGATATGAATCACACAAACCAATACATTGTGGGGCTTGCTCTCTGTGCTTTAGGAAATATTTGTTCAGCAGAAATGGCTCGTGATCTCGCCCCTGAAGTTGAAAGATTACTTCAATTTCGTGATCCAAATATACGCAAGAAAGTGAGTGCTTCCTCATACTGTCATTGTACCTGTTCAGATAAAAGGTGTCTTTGTAGTGGGGTTCGGTGGTGTTAATGTTGGAAAACTTCGGAAGCTAGGTTAATGCATGTTTTAACCAAATGATGGCTGTACTTAAAGAGCTGTGTATTTATTTTCACAAATCTTCACTTAAGTTCTGTCATCAGTTGTATCATAGACTAATACATTACCATGAACTTTTCATTCATTATTTTTTCTTTATTTAGGCAGCTCTTTGCGCCATACGGATCATCAGAAAAGTTCCGGATCTTTCTGAGAACTTTATTAATCCTGGTGCTGCTTTACTCAAAGAAAAGCACCATGGTGTTCTCATTACAGGAGTTCACCTTTGTACGGAAATCTGTAAAGTCAGTTCCGAAGCGCTTGAATATTTCCGGAAGGTAATCTGCTGATATCCTATCTATTTGGTTAAAAGTATATTAGGATGCCTTATGTGTTGTAGTATGCACTCTTCTTCTTTCTTGGAGAATCTGAAAGTAGGTCTTTATCTGTCATTAGACTTCTCTTTGTAACTCTGACCGCTTACTGTCTCATGGTTTCATGTATAAAAATCAAGTATACCATTTTGTCTCTTTAGATTCATGATCTTCCTGGGACCTTGCATAAGTTGTTGCTTGTATGCTGAACTGATTTGAGTGTTTTTAATCTTTGCTCTTCTTGTCATGGAAAATTAGTGGTTTCCTTTTCTGGTTGACAGAAATGCACAGAGGGCTTGGTTAGAACCCTGAGAGATATTGCAAACAGTCCATATTCACCTGAGTATGATGTCGCTGGAATTACAGATCCATTTCTTCACATCAGATTACTCAAACTGTTGCGTGTTTTGGGCCAAGGGGATGCAGAGGCCAGTGACTGTATGAATGATATACTTGCTCAGGTTTGTTCGTATTTAGTCTATTGAGCTTTTTCTCAAGGCTTATGTACATATTCTGATCTTTGTGATCCTCTATTTACAAAGATCAGGTTTGTTCTGCTATTGTGATCCTCTATTCCATTTTCAAAAACTTCCTTTTTGTCATTTTCATTCTGTTCGTTTTTCTGATTTTCGAAAATTAAAAAAATAATTCCACAAAACTACATCTCAAACAATGGTAACAAGTGAAGCCTTTTTCTCACCTTTATGGGTTTTGCTACAAGGATCTTTTTTTACATTTTCTTTGAAAAAGCTTTTGATCTATATCTGTCAGGACCCTAGTCACGTATAATCATTTTTTATTCCCAACTGGATGTGTAATGTCTTAGGTGGCATCAAAAACCGAGTCAAATAAAAATGCAGGCAATGCTATCCTATATGAATGCGTTCAAACGATAATGAGCATCGAAGAAAATGGTGGCTTACGTGTCCTTGCAATCAATATCTTGGGAAAATTCTTGTCCAACCGAGACAATAACATCAGGTTTTTATCAAGTACCACCAGTATTTGAGTTTTCTGTTACCTTACCTCTGAGATCTTATTATTCATCTACAATAATCATCCAAATTTTGTTTGCTATAGTGCCAGTAAAAGTTGTTGTTTCACTATATGGCTGGTTTCTCTACTTGAAGGAATAGCTGTTTTTATAGACAAAATAAACCAAACCTGACGCGTTTTGACATTTATATGTATGGATTGAACAATTTTGTTGAAGACATTTTGTGATAATTGATAGCACACTTAATCTGATGCCCTTTCTCGTCTCTCCAGTGACCAGCTTTCAAAAAAAATGAACCTAAGCTTTGCTTTCTCAGATACGTAGCATTAAACATGCTGATGAGAGCCTTAAGTGTTGATTCCCAAGCGGTTCAGAGACACAGAGCTACAATCCTGGAGTGTGTTAAGGTATTTTATGCCGTGTTACAGTTTCTTTGTTGGGTGTATCTTATTGACTTAGTAGAGTATTTTGTTTCTACTGTTTTTACTGGTTGTGGAATGCAATTTACGCCTCAGACCTACAACATGCTTCCCAGCTTGGTGTCATAGTATAGAGACTATCTGTTTTTTATTTTTTACATGTAACCATCCAATTCTGTTTAGGTGGACTGAGATCACTCTTTATTAAATGGAAAGTCTTCGTTTATATGTTTTGGTTTAGGATTCAGATGCTTCGATTCAGAAAAGGGCACTTGAACTTATTTACCTTCTGGTAAATGAGAATAACGTGAAGCCATTAGCAAAGGACCTAATAGAATATTTGGAAGTAAGCGATGAAGATTTTAAGGGAGATCTTACTGCAAAGATATGCTCCATTGTTGAAAAGTAAGTTGCACAACTTTTCAACTAGCATGTACTGAGATTTCATACTTCTGGTAGATGGTAACTGAACATTCTGATTTGTAACGAAGATGTGAATTAAACTCAATCAAAAGTAATCCATAAATTTTATCAGAAAACTGGCCTGGATGAATGGTGTCCATCAGACCTAATTGGTTACTAAATTTTGGTATTTGCTGGCTGACTAGGTTTGCTCCAGAGAAAATCTGGTACATTGATCAAATGCTAAAGGTTCTATCTGAGGTATACTTTTAACTCAGGTTGTGAGATTACTTTTTTCCAATACATTTATCATCACCAATGGGCATGCAGGATTCTTTAACTAACAACAAACTTTTACGCAATATGAAAATAAGAGTTTAATTTGAGACTTCTAATCTTGATTCTGTTCATAACAGGCTGGAACTTATGTGAAAGAGGATGTATGGCACGCGCTGATTGTTGTAATTACAAATGCCCCTGATCTCCATGGGTATGCTGTCAGGGCTTTGTACAGAGCATTACATACATCATCTGAACAGGTAGACGACATTTTATTATTTGGTCAGACATTTCCCAAATTTGAATACCTTGTACCATAGGAGTAAGAGGGTCATTATAATGGTTGGTAGGAAACTCTTGTGCGGGTTGCAATATGGTGCATAGGAGAATATGCTGATCTGTTGGTTAACAATGCTGGAATGCTTGACGTAGAAGATCCGATAACGGTGAGTACTACCATCCTGCACTAATGGTTTATTGTTGTAACTGATACTGGAGGTGCAGTTACATGATCACTTTCTTGATTTTTTTTTGTCCTGTAACATTTTTTCTGCTTTTCTTATTTGCTTGGGGATCTCACACCCTAGAAAATGTTAAATCTTGGTTTTTTGGATATTCTGCACTGGTTCATTCTCTGGTTGATAAAAACTGAAGAAATGGTTTCAGTTGTTATTGTCTGCATATCAAGGGGATTATTCCTTACTATTTGATTGATCGTTGAAATAGATTCATTGCAGAACTTTTCTGCCTGCAACTTTTTGAATGAGTATCTTTACATACTAAAATTTATTGTTCAGTAAGGGGTATAGATATTGATTTGTGTTCTCAAGCTTTTGAATCAGGTAACCGAGTCAGATGCAGTGGATATTGTCGAGACTGCTATTAAACATCATACATCGGATGTCACAACTAAGGCAATGGCACTCATTGCTCTGTTAAAGATCTCATCTCGTTTCCCTTCTTGTTCAGAGTATGCCAACTCATACCTAGCTTTATTATATCTACTCAGCTGATTCTAGTTTTTTCTGGTTATTAGGGTATAATCATGCATGAACTCCTTTCACGTCCCTGTAAATTTTTTAAATAAATTAGATTGCAATGAAAATTAGTCAGTGATACTTCTCACCAGTGATGGGTTTGTTGTATTCGCTTACAGGAGGGTTAAAAGTATTATAGGACGGAACAAAGGTAGCTTTGTCTTAGAACTGCAACAAAGATCCTTGGAGTTCAGTTCAGTTATTCAAAAGCATCAGAATATAAGGTAATTCTTGATGCTACTGGACATATCAGTTTTGGATGAGAGAATTCCACGGATATTGATCTACTAAACTACTCAACCCAATGGATCTAAATATATGCAGATCTTCCCTGGTTGAAAGAATGCCGGTCCTTGATGAGGCAACATTTAGTGGAAGGAGAGCTGGTTCTTTACCTGCATCCGTGTCAACTTCTGGAAAATCTTCGCTTGGTATTCCGAACGGTGTTGCTAAAGCTGCTGCAGCTCCTCTTGTAGATTTACTAGACCTGAGTTCTGATGATACTCCTGCCCCTACTTCCTCCAGTAACAACTTTCTTCAAGATCTTCTTGGTGTTGATTTAACGCAGCCTTCAGCACAACCTGGTTAGATTTCCAAACTTATACTATTCAGAGTTTTCTGGTATTGCAACTGATGATGACAAAAAGCTGTATAGCATTATCTTCTTGGAGTCTGAGTTGGATCATAATTCATATATGTTTTCTTAAGCCAGATAATTTTTGTCTGGTCATGTTTCTTCAACTTATTGGCTTCAGCTGCAATATGACCAATCCTAACTATGACCTGAAGAAACCTATAAAATTTGTGTAGCCGAGATAAGTAAATAGTGTTATGTTTTGTTTTGTATGAGGTTCGGGATGTTCAGTTATGAAGTTGCATTGTATTGTGACTATTGTCTATATCTTCAGGCTCTTTGTTTACCCCTGCATCTATCAGTTTCAGGTACCATGCAGCCATCGCAAGCTGGCGCAGATATTCTATTGGATCTGTTGTCAATCGGAACTCCTGCCCCTGTGCAAAATGGCTCTACGAATGGAGACTTGTTACCTATGCAAGATAACAATACTCCACTAGCCTCCATAGATACAATTTCATCTTCTCCCACTGCGCCTTCTTTGATGATGGACTTATTGGATGGATTTGGTCCCACCCCACCAAAGATCGGTAGAGATGTGCTGTTAAAATATTGAACAGTTACTCCATACAATTTCCCCTCTTTTTGTCATGTTTTCAATCACTTTTCTTCCATGACAGAGGACAAGGGTCCAGCATATCCATCCATTGTTGCATTTGGGAGCAGCTCCTTGAAGATTGAGTTCAACTTGGCAAAGCAACCAGAAACCCCTCAAACTACAGATATTGAGGCCAAATTCACAAATCTTACTCCTAATGAGTACACAGATTTTCTTTTCCAGGCTGCAGTTCCAAAGGTCAGATCTCAAATATGTTTTTCTTCATGTGTTATAAGCCTTACGATTCATAGATAAATACCACACAATCTTTTCTAAACAACAACGCTGAAAATTAAAACAGTCCACACCATGATAGATTCATGTTTTTGCAAAGTTCTTACCTATTTATTAGTTCCAAAACTTGGAACTGTTTTGGATTAAGATTCGTGTCTGTTTAGGGGACCATAATATGTATTCTTTGGTTGATCAGATGAATCAAAATTTTATATTCATATTTCCTGTTATCATACACATTGCAGTTTCTACAACTTCACCTTGATCCCGCTAGCAGCAACTCTCTTCCAGCCAACGGAAGCATTAAACAAACTATGAGAGTTACAAATAGCCAACAGGGAAAGGTACCGATCACTTTTTCTCTCTTCAACAGATTTACATACCAACTAGCACAAACCTCGATCTGTTGTGAAACCCAGACCGAAAAAACTCTTGAAAATAATCGCTGTTCTTCACTGTTTCAGAAACCCATTGTGATGCGGATGAGGGTAGGTTACAAGATTAATGGCAAAGATGTGTTGGAAGAAGGGCAAATCAACAATTTCCCGCGTGGGTTATGAAAACTTTTTCTCAGGTATTCCAAGATTCATATACATATATATATTCCTAATTTTTATATATAATCACACTTTCCATAGACAAAAGAAACTTCTTCATATAACATTTGTGTGATTCGTTGGCTTTGGTGTGAAATCTGGTTTAAAGAGAGATCCTTTTGATGATGATTCGAGTTATGAGAATGTGTTTCGTCAAATGTATTCACCACGTTGCTTCAAGTTATTTTTAAATTATATTTTCATAAAATTTGGAGGGAATTTTATTATCTGTTCTCAATTTGTATCCATAATTTTGTTAAGCGCTCTCTACTGCAGATTTATAATTTAAGCAATTGAGATTTGAATGAAATAATGTGTATAGAATTTATACCTTTATATGATTTGAAGATGTTATAGGTTAGGTTAATTAGTGGATTTGTCATGGTAGTGAAGATTATGGATTAATTAATTTAAGAGTATGACACTTCTCAGGAAACATTGACATGAATACACTCATTTTGCATATGTTTATGTATCTCATGCGTAGCAGTAAAAATAGTCGGTATCCAAAAATTTAACGACACACCTTAGTTTAAGTCGTAACTGAAGTACTATAGTGATAAAAAAATATCTTTATATAAAAATAAAAAAGTCTCCTCTGAAACCTACGCAATGGGAAATTACAAAATTAGTAGTGGAGAGAGTCTAATAGAACAGTCTAATATATATGCTTTGGTTTAACAAATTAACATGTAACCTTGGCGTTTGATGTCAAAATGTTTTCGGTGTTCATCAGATACTTTATCACCAGGCTAATAGGTTAGACCCATAGAGCCTCGACCAATAAAATTGCAAATCGTCATAAGACCAAATATGTATTTAATATATCATCTTATCTTAGTCGACAACCAAAACTAGTGTTAAACAAAAAAAAGGCGTTAGGCACTAATCATGTTACGACTAATGCATAATGCATGTAACGTTTAATGTAACATGGACAATTTTTAGACGATATAAGTGTTCATATAAATGTATAGTTATTGATGAAATAACGTATTCATAATTTATTAGATGTAAAACATCATATATAGTTCTCGGAGTCTCGGTATCTTCATCCTAAGGACTTGGAAGATTCTTTGTACCCTCAGTATCCTTTCTTGGTTGCACATTTATGTCTGTCGTGCTTTGGAATCATCAGCTCGTGGTGTGGTGTTTTCTCGTCATGCTTCTCTCTCAGGCTTGGTGCTGTTACGGTGTTACCTATGCCTTGGTGGTGTCGTTGGGCTCCTACTTTCAAATGCGTTTGAATGGGGTCCTAGTGTTTTTTTGGTTGGCCCTTTTCCTAGAGTAGTTGTTCTATCGGCATTGTGAACTCTACTCTATTAAGAGAGTATCAATTGACATTTATTTTCCTCTGTCAGCGTCCGTTGCTTTGGAGGTACGAGCTTCAGAGCTTACCAAGCTCTTTTTGACGGTTCTAAGACTGAGAAGAAGCATTATGTTATTTGTATCCATCCTTATTGATTTCCCTCTATTGTCGTTCTTTTATATATGTAACCATTGTGTAACACTTCCGCTGCATTTCATAAAATACCTTTTATCAAAAAAAAAAAAAAAATCATATATAGTTACATTTTGAGGAAACAAATTTTCTATTTGGTTAAAAAAGAAAATTCCTATATTTATTTTTTGTAATAGCATAAACTTTCATCAATTTCGAATTCTAATTGTTAAACTATTCTAAATCAGTAAATAATTGGAACTAAAAACTGATAAATTGGTAGACAAAAAGTGTTAGTTTAAAACAAAAATTGTATATGACGGATAAAGACACTTATGCCTCCTAAATCGTTTACACACTGCTCAAACCATTTGGATACGTTTACATGTCGTCCAAACTGCTTGAATTTTCAATTTTGTCTAAATCCGTCGCTTTAAGTGTAATTGTCGGAGTGGAATATTGCTATAGCACCATCTAGTCCATATTTTCTTTAACATTTAGGAAAACATAAAAAATGATTGCAATAATTTGACTAATACTTTTCTTGTTTATAATATCAACATATTCATCAAACCAATATCAATTTCGTTTTCAACTCTTTTGAAGCTAAACAAAACAAAATAAAAGAAGTCCTTAATTGGTACCTAAAACTTGTGGATTATATTAATATATATGATGATCTAAGGTTTAATAGCCATTAGATGTAATTATAATTTGTAAGCGTTTGTAGAGTTGACTCTATACCAGATCAGTTCTTTTGGAGTTTGATGCTTTCTACATGAATTCGACAGTCTAATCAGATTAGAATTCTCTCCATATATAATTTTAGTCCAATGATTTCTTGGGTTTATAAGTATATGTTAATTATAATAGAATGACCAAAAGAAGTATTAGGTGATGGAACGAAGAAGAAAAAGTCTGTTGTAGTCCAAAGAAAAAGAACATTAGAAATTCCATTCCAAACTAAGAAATATATGTTTAATTTAAGCATTAATTTCATATTAATTTTTTTTCATTTTATAATTATTACGTAATAGTTTGTTCATGACATGGAATCTGCAACATTTTAGCACAAGTACCGTTAAAACAACGTACTATGTCACTATGTCAGAAATAAGACATACATACTGCAACAACACAAATATTATAAAAATAATAAAATTTATTTTTTTGCCAACTAACAGAAAAATAAAATCTAAGAAATTAAAAATGTCAGACTACGAAAATTCTTAGTACAGTTTATACTTATTGTACGAAAAAAAACAAAAAAGAGAGATAGATATTTTTATTAGAGATCAATAATCCTCACTAAGAAACCCACCTATCTTATTCTCTCTATCGTAATTATTATTGCTGCAACTATTGTTATAGTTATAAATATCATTATTATGATTATTATTACTACCCTCACCAATCAAATCATTACGTTCAACCCTAAACGCATCGTTTTGTTCTTCTTGACTCATTTCTTCTTTAGCACTGTGATGAAACGGGAAGTACCCCGGCTGCGTCGCCGGAGGTACCACCGACGGGAGCTTCGAGAGAAGCGCCTCAAGACTACTCATCGACGGCGTTATCTTCATCGAAAGGGGTAGAGGCGGAGCAGCCGCTTGTGGATGGTTTTGGTGTGCCATCAAGAAGCGGTGGTTGTGGTCATGAGAGTGGTAAAACTGGTGCTCAGGCTGCTGTTGTGGCGGAGGAGCGACTCCAGGGAAATGCCACGTGTCAGAAGGAGAAGTGTTGATGAAAGGGTAACCAGAAGAAGAAGGATGAGGAAGAAGTACTCCAGGGATGCTCTCTATATAGCTCAGCTTTTTTCTTAGCATCACAACATAGCTTAAGTCCTCTATCACCTTTAATATGTGTAACATACTAACATGTTAATATATACATATATATATATATATCATCTTGTATAGTTGTATATATATATAATTATAACGTATAGAGAGAGAGAGATTTAGGAACCTTGTGAACAGCTCCTAACTGGACAACACCTTCTCGAACAGAAATCAAGGCAATGGTCTACAAAACATTTTCATGTAAAATTATATATAGATATATCCTTAATTAAATAGCTATAAGATGTTAACAAAAAAAAGAGAGTTAGAGAAACATACTTTAATACCAGATTGAAACTGAGCTTCCCATGTCCTAGGGTACTGCACAGTTACATAAATTTTAAGATTAGTACTACGTTAATTATAATTAGTGTGTGATAAATATATATAATGGTTATACATATATGAGAATATGAGAGTATGTGTGTAAGCATTCATATATATATACATATGTAAATGCATATGCTTAACTGAGTCAGCAGAATTGTGCCAAGCAGATAAAAAGTTAATCTCCTGGTCATTAGGTTCTTTGTAAATCCACTTGTGACTGTGATCTGCAGCTACTTTTCCTATCAACCTGCACAAAATTTAATAACACTTCAATCATTAGAGGATTATTAAATTAATCAATAACAATTATAATAATACTTAATCTGGTTGACACTGATTAATTAAATACTCCCTTTGCCCAAAAATTATGAAGAAACCTTTCTTTTTTATTTGATTGAATACTCCTTTCTTATCAGCTTTTTGATAAAAATAATGTAAAATTATCCTCAAGACTTTTTAACAGTTTGGATCATAAACTTTGAATTAAAAAAAGAGGTACTTTGACTCATAACTTTCTAAAACCAGCTTATTTACATATACATAGATATAGACATAAAATCTGAGTAAGAAAATAGGTATTGAAATAGTATGGACTTGGGTCCCAAAAACACGGTTAACAAAAAAAGTGAAACCCAAATGAGAGAAAGTACTATATAAAAAAAGAAAGTAAAATACGAAATAATTAAGTTATATTTCTTTGTGTAAAATCTTTTATATTTTTGGTGGAAAACAATGTGTATTTATCCTCACATACCCTTCTCCATAATTGTAGATTTCATGGGACATCTTGAAGAACAATTCAGGCTGAAGTCCTTGGTATTGTTGAAAATCACTATTTCCATAAGCTGACGAGCCACCACCGCCACCGCTACACTCGCCGGAACTTATTTCTCCGTTTGAAGCTGCAAAGTTGCAAAACCCATCTTCCCAAACCAAGATCCTGCCAATATATAATATACAACCATGTTAATTGATTATAAATACCAAAGAAATCTTTATATATACATGAAAGTTCGTAATATGTATATACATATATACTTATAGGTGATTTTACTCTACCAGTTTCTCCTGTTCCCTCTTGATCTATCATAAGCTCCTTGACTATCCCATCTACTAGCAAACAAAACCAAATTATTAGCATATATCATTATAAACAAAGAATTTTTCTTGTAGAAAATTATATAGTGTATAAGCATAAGCCTCAAAAAATTCAAAGAATAATAATACATACCAAACTAGAGAAGAAAAGAAAAGGAAAAGAATAACAAGAAAGTCCAAATCTTTTCGGAGATTGATTTTGATCATAAGCTTACTTGGGAGGAGGATAATTTCTGGGCAAGATCCTCCAGAAAACAGCATAAACCCATTGAGAATTCTCATGGATGCATAAGCTTCTTAGTGTGTGTTGAAGAAGATGAGTCACTGCTAATGGATTAAGATGTTCTTCCATTTATTCCAAATTTTACAAAGGCTTAATTTTTTTTTTTGTTTTCTCTTTGCTTTTTTTTTTCGGGGTTCTTTATATAAAGACTTTCTTTAGATAGAAGAAGGTAGAAAACCCTCACTATCTATCCTCCTTTATATAACAAGCTTATAGATCCAACCCCCAAAGCATCTTTTTTTTTCTTTTTTTTTTATAGTTTATTAAAGTTTGGGTAGAGATAATAAACTGATTTTTTTTTACCTTTTTGGCTTTTTCTTTCGTGTTTAGCCGATTTACCTAACGTTACTTCAATTTTTTTTTTGTCAAGGAAGTAAAAATCACATAGTTTTCTGACATTAGATATCAATCACTTGTTTTTAGTTTTTTTTTTTTTTTTGCAGTTCAACTAAGCTATGCAATGTAGAACTATTTTCTGTAATCGTATTGATTAATGTTAATAGATATTGTTTACAAACAAATTATGTCACTGTAAAATGTGGGTTAATACTCCCTCCGTTGTATTTAAAAGATCGATTTAACAGTTTTACAGATTGACCACAAAATATATATTTTAACTCATATAAGCGATATCAATATATTTTCAGCTACAGCCTTACAATACATGATCTCTTAATTAGTTAGTCCGAACCAGATCGTATACCAAATTATGTAGGGGTATATATATATAACTATGTTAACATTTAAGCTTGACTACAATGTAAAGATATATAACATATTCATATTTAAATTATTCATCATCATTATTTGATTTTACACAAAATGAGAAACTGTCTATTCACCTGAAAATTATTTGTAAGTTAATGAATACTTTTGAAATAAGTGTGGTTTTTTTTCTGACAAAAAAACTGTCAAATTGATTTAATTTATAATCCTATGAAATAAAGTTTGGGGCTTCCTTTTACCAACACATTCATAAATTTATTTTCAGTTCAGTGGTCAGTTAACGAAAACTGTACCTCTTTTTTTGATTCTTTGTACATGTGTTTAATCTCTCTCTCTATCTCTCGCCTCTCTTATTCTCTTTCCCTATTCTCCTAGAGAAAAATTAATTTAAATTCCAGTCTACTAAGAATCGTCAACACATAACATATAAATTTACTAGTTTATAAACTAAAAACACATAACATACTCATGCCAACTTTCTTGCCCGTCGTACAAAATCCCGAGACTTTTCATTTTCATTTGTAAACCTTACCATGCCATAGCTACCTAACCTAATTAATTCCCACTTTGTGCATTGTTTTTGAATGAATGGTTATTTTGACATTTAAAAAAAAAAACATACATCCTATTATTTTTAATCCATATTACATGCATCTATGTACTTCCGCATGGTGTCTGTGTGTCATGATACTCCGGAGTTCAAAACAAACAAAAAATGTAGTTACATGCACGAGAGTTCATAGTTCATTCAACGGACCATGTCATTTAAAACAGATGACATCAGTGTATCCAAAGAAATTACAAAAGCTTTTACTTTCACAAAAACTCGAAATATATGCATGTATATATACATGGGTGTAGTTATAGATTTATGCACATGCGATGGTCTTAGGAATCAAAATCTCATTGATGATGCTAAGGATTTAGTCAAAGACATTATACGAGTATTTAACCAAAATCTGAAAAATCCATGATATTTTAAGTCAAATCAAAATCGAAATCATTATACACCCAGGAATTTAAGAAGACATCTCTCTACAAATGGAGATGTTACGTTTGTGGAAATTATATCTAATGGACCCCTACAGTTTGCGGCAGAGCTAAAACTCCAAATCTCACATGGATCCTTATGATAGTTTTGACGATTTAAATGATTCGATTTAAATTATGTAATTTAATTCTTACAGCTACTTTAGAGATTTTAGTTTGTTTCATCAATGTTTTATAGTTTTCTGTAAAATTTTAATATATTTAATAAGAAATTCTTAAAAATTTATTTAAATTTGATCTAAATCCATCATACATTCGATTAAATCCAATTCACTAACCAAAAAAAAAAAATCACATATCAGATCATGAGCCATTCAAATTTTCATATGATTGAATCTAAGAGGGAATGTGTTTATCATTGCTATTTAAAATTTTAGCATGTCAATATATTTAAATAACATGTTATGATTAATGGTAAAACGTTAAACATAATACAATAATATGATATTTAGCATCTAATAATTTAGTTACCATGTTAAAGAGGAGAAAGTTAAAGGTCTATTTTTATACTTATATGATACAAAATTTATTTTCACATGTTACAAAAAGCATATAACATGTTATATAACTATATATACATGTATTTTTGTATTGTTTGTGAGAATATTGAGATATTTATTATATTAGACATTTACATTTGTAGGTAAAGTGTTAATTTATAGTATGAATATATATGTTAGATTTTAATGACTAATTTATAAAGGTCTATTTTATACTTATGTGATACAAAAATGTATTTTAATATGTTCAGAACTAATAAGATCAAAAGCAAAAGTAAAGAAAGAAGCCGAGAAACAGTTATCCTAAGAAATTTATAGAAGAAGGGAAAAAAATATTTGATGAAGAAGGGAAGATAGTACTTTAAAAGAAAGAAACAAAATGTTGATCGGGTTCTCACCAAAGGGAAGATATTGTTTAGAAAAATATTTGTTAACTATTGTACGGGAAAAAAATATTTGATATTGTACGGGAAAAAAATATTTGATGAAGAAGGGAAGATAGTTATTAGAATTACTATTTCATTCACAATGATTATTGTTTTCTTTTAGTTGGGGAAGAAAAACAAATCTACATTTGTAAGTAGAGTGTTAATTTATACTATAAGTATAAATATTATAAGAAATATGTGAAAAAGTCAAAGATAAACTTGGTCAAAATAAACTCAAATGTTTCTATTATTTAGACTTGTCTTTAATCCAATTAAGAGTTCTAATATTGTCTCTCATTTAATTATCTCAATAAATAAATGATGATGAATAGTAAAATTGTTTATTAGATCTCACGTGGTGTCGCTATTATTTATCGTTTATCATATTTATTTAATTTTTATATTTTAAAGAATAATTGTGTTATATATTATGGACATATCGCGAAAAATATGAAAAATGTCAAAACTAATGAAAATGACTTTTGGTGTTCTTGAAGTGTTTTTGCCATTCAATTTATGTTGTTCTACTATTCTGTGTTTAGTCAAACCTAATAACTATTGTATTTTTTTGTTAAACCTAATAACTATTGTGTCTTTATATAAACCAAATAAGTCATTAAAAATTTACAACCTTCTTATACTCATGGATTGTTTTGTCATTCTAATCTTGATTTTGGATGGCATGCATCAAACAGTGTGATATTAGGTAAAATAATGTGTTATTAGATAAAATAACGTACAGGTGGATCAAATAATATGTCATATTATAAAACACTCGCAAGATTGTTAGCAATTGGTACTAATATTGTTAAATTTTCCTCACCATTTAAAATTCTTATCTAATTTTTTATAGTTTTTTTATCAATAACTAAATATTAATTAAAACGGTTCAGAAATTTAAATCGGTGGAAAGGAGTTTATATGTCAATACTAAGGACATACTCTTAATTCTCGCAAAATCTTCTAGATATGTTGAGAAAGTCGGTCAATCCTCTAGTGTATACACCATCTTCACCAACTCTAAAAAATTTGATAAGAAAATTATTTTTATTTTTAATCATACTTGTCATGATCCATATAAAAGTCTCTAATTTGGCGTATAAAGGGGAAAGACACTTTCGAGTATTACATGCCCCTGTAATTGTTCCTTTGTTCCTTCCACTTCGAACAAAACCAACCTAATTTTGTTTAGTTATATGTCAATTAGTTTTTTTAATAGGCTATTTACTATAGATACTCTAATTAAATATAATCAAAGACTTTAAGATATTTTCTCTAGTCCATCCATACAGCTGACTGACTTTATTTCTTAAAAAATATTAGATAATTCACAATACTAAGCTAGGTTTAAAACATTCCCTCCCCATATCGTTTTTTGAATAGATCCAGTTCTAAACTATGATTAGTTTTTTTATCAAAAAAAAAAACTATAATTAGTTCTTGATGAAGCATAGTTTATGGTCCACGTAACAAAAAGAAAAAGAAAAGAGGAAGAAAAATCAGTGTACGTTGGAAAACTTTTATCATTTTGGTACGAAGATTTTCTGCCCACGTAGATAGGTTTAGGGGCTAGAAGTAGAAACAATAATAGATGCTTCATTTAATTTATCATACATCTCTCTCTATACGGATAGAAAATTGAATAAAAATGTAGAAATTATAAGAATAATAGGAAGAGAAAAAGGAAATAGATTGGAGGAAAAAGACATGATGACTAAAAGGAGCTTTCAGTGCTTTCAATTCAGCTCTGAGGCTGACACCAAGAAAGTGTTTTTTGGGCAGACCATTATGCTCTTGTCTTTGACCATTCTTCCTACCTTCTCTCTTCTTTTAAATTAACTAAGTTCTCTATTATTTATACATATTTTGGTTCTTTCTCATAATTTTAGCTGCATATTTGCTATATGTTTACAAAATTTTGAATGAAAAATTCGAATTTCGAACTGCATGTTTTCTTCTTAAGTTGTATAGATGTTGTAAATTCTATATATGGAAATAGTTTTGAATTTATTTAAACATTCAAACTCAATATCATCAAGTGCTTGTGATTGATTTAGTGACCAAAATGTTCCACATTTATTTTTCTCTAAAAATTTGGATAGCTCAAGTTTCAAATTGATGCATTGATAAGTTTTTTCAAACTCATATATTTATGTCATTGTTAACATGGAAATCGTGAGTTATAAAGAGGAAAATACAAATGATTTATCAAAAGAAACAAAACAAAAAAACATTAATGATTAACATTATATATGTTACCGAAGAAAATGGTGCAATTGTTCTTATGTTTGCCGGGAAGATGATTATATATTATGATACACAATTGGAATCTAGCACGCAAATATATAAATATCTGTAAGATATAATAAGTATGTTTCGAATGTGGAGATTTGATTCGTCAGAAGTTTAGAGTTATTTCTTTTGTTTGTTATAAGTTTGAGAAGCTGATCCATCTTATAACTAAAAATCATAATTCTTTCTTATTCATGTGGAAGAACAATAATATGAAATAAAAATTTACATGCATATATAGTCTCTAATATTCATCGGTCGAGCAATTTGTCCACGCCTCTTAGATTTTCTAGATAGGGACAGACATTGCAATCTCTACTATATATCTCTCTCTTGGTTTCTTCCCTGGCAGCCCATATTTTGTATTTTCATGTACCTTTATAGTTATTTATATACATATAATTTCATGAATAACCTATAAGTTTTATTTTGAAAAAGATTAATAACCTATATAAGTTGTATTAGATTTTATTTAAAGTAAATTCAAAGTGGATCCTAAGAAACAATTGTAATATTTCCGACACGGTAATATGCCGTAGCAGAACTAGGGACAAGCTCTGAACGAGATGAGGTAAGCACTTGAGTACTATAAAACTTTTCAATAGTGTCACTCACACACACACAGAGTAAATATATATATATATATATATATATATATATATATATACATGACACTACAGTATAATTTTGTATAAACAATGAGTAACTATTTTTATTTTGTTTGGAAATATATGAGCAATGAGTAAGTTTTTTTTTTCCCTTCTTGTCAAGCAAGCAATGACTAAGTAATATTAGAAACAACTTGCAAAATAAGATTTGTATTTTGGAGACTATTTCTTACGAGGCATCTGAATATATTATACTATTATTGTTTTAAGTATATTTACAATTATGTCTTTATTTCTATTTATGTGTTTTATTTTAGATGTTAGAATTGAATTAAAAAATGTTATACTATGTGGGTGTTATACTATTATATATACATTTTAAATGTATTATACTATTCTAATATTCTTGTATAAGCATATATATGTATTATGTGGATGTTTATCATAGTCTCAATATGTTTGGGAGTCAATTCTAAGTTAAACAACATAAGGGTTAGCTGTGACATAATTTGTAAGCGTTGTGAGGATACATAAAGAGACGATTAGTCACCATTTTTTTTTTTTAGTGTTCTCCTTTATCTACTGATATGTATGTTTTTTTTGCATGATTTTAACATTCATTTCCATCACATTTTGTTCCATTTCACATCACTTTAAGTTGTAAATAAGCATTTTAGTTTTTAGTTTACATGTTTCACATGTTAGGATCATATACCTTCATTTATTGCATTTGCATAGTATTTTAAGTTTTTTTAGGTGTTTTGGGACTTGAAACTTGGATGAGGAATTAAATGGATCAAAAAGAAGAAATGCTGTTTTAGAACCATTCTAAAATGTCTCAAAGCTCAACAAATATGAAGGTACTCCGTTGTGATCTAGCTCCTGAGCTCTTCATGCAGCTTATAGAAAATCGAGTTAGCTTTCTACTGGAGGTGATTTAGAGCCAATCTGAGCTGTGGTTAGAGAGATATGGCTGAATTAGAGCCTATCGACCACTTCATATCGACCAGAGCCTATCGACCACTTTCTATCGACCAGAGCCTATCAACATCACCACGTCGATAGGAAGCTGAAAACGATATGAGAAATCTATCGATCACCCTATCGACCTGACCAATTTCTATCGACTAGGTCGATAGTCACCCCGAGTTTTTTACTTTTGTTAACTTTCCTGTTTCGTGTTGACTTTTTATTTTTCTTTCTTTTGGACTATAAATACCCTCAAAAACCTAACTAGAAGGGTATGCTTTGTTTATGAGATTTTGTTTAGCCTCTTAAGAACCTTTGTATAGATCTCTTGATTCAAAGTATCAAATCTTCTTATCTTCTTAAATCTTTCAATTATTCTTTTTATAATTGTGATTATGCATCAATCAAACCAATTGATTTCTGTTTTTATAGCTATGAGTGAGTAGTATTTTAGATGAGTTTAAAATTTGGTAATTGAGATGATTGATGGATTGTTGGTGATGTTTAGGACTAGATTATATGTTAATCTTTCATTTAGGTTGTTAGTAATGCTAGATTAGACAATAGATTGTTAGTCTAGATCATTTGCATTTTCATGCCCACAAGGTGTTTGTTAAAATGCTTGATTGAAACTTAAATGTGCTTTTCATGCCTAGCCAACGATAGTAGTTGATTAGGGTGATTAGTAGTTGAATTAGAGCTTGTTGTTAATGCTCATTAGTCATTTGAATTGCCAATGAGAGGTGTTGATGATTCATTAATTAGTGTAGAGACTAATTCTATGAGAATGAATTAGACTAGTTAATGATTCTTTAGCCTAAGACAATGTTCTTCATGTATTCTTCCATCATCATACATTCATCATTTCATCTTAATCAATATCATTCCCTAAACTCATTACTTTAATCTTATTGATTTCAAATCCGTTTTTAGTATTTATCGCTTTGTGCTAAGTTATAATTTGGTTTCTAAAAACACCACTATAGTATAGCTTAGATTGAAAACAAAATTTACAATCCTAGCATTGCTAATCTTGTTTCTTTGTGGAATCGATACTCTTTATACTCAATAGCATATAAGGTTATTTGATAACATTGGATTGCAAAATCCCTACTATCATATACCTGGGTTTTATCTCTGATCTCATAATTAGTACCAAGACATCTTTTCATTTAGTTCAGTTAAGCTCCAATTTGGATTATCATTACTGGACTCAGACAATTCAGGTTAAGGTCTAATAAGTAGATTACTAAGAGCATTCAAGATTTTATGCTAATAGATCTCCTAAAAAATTAGGGAACCCAATTTTTAAGTTTTCTTTACAATTCTTAATAGAAACTAGAATCCACAAAATTTGAGATTTTTTGGAAAAAACTAACGTCATTCTCCATTTTGTTTCTCTTTTGTAAATAAAAGAAAAAAACAATTGAAAACAAATTTACCATTCACGCAAAAAAATATATCTAAAATCTACTATAAAAACTAAAACCCGAAAAATTAAAAATCAAAAACCAAAAACTAAAAACACTATTCTAAAAACTGCAACCACTCATAGCCTAAGAGGCAGATAGTGAAAATTTCTCTTGATTAATATGGTTTATATGGAAAATTAGGAATGGAAAGGTAAATCATTATGTAGTTAGGAATCCACAAAATAGTAGTTAACCATACTCTTAGTGAGTACAAGATTTGGAAATAACCTCAAACTTTATCATGAATATTAGTTAAAATACTGAATGTCTAAGTTTAAAATAATACTACATTTTTAAACATTAGATGAATTCAACCTTTAACAAAAAACAAATTAGATGAATTAATAGCAAACATGTTTAATACAAAGTATAATACTTCTTATTAACAAAAAAAGATATATAAAATATAATAATCAGACATCTGTCAAATATTTAGATATTATTATTTTTATAAGATTGAGATAAAATGAAAATTTTTGTTTTAAAATTTCCGTACCATTTTTTAAATTTAAGTATGTTAACGATTCAACCAAATATTAACAATAATATCCATATCTAATTAAATTTTTTTAAAAATAGAAACTGAAACTAATACAAAACTTACTTATAACATAAGAAAAACAGATGCATGAACAAATATATATATATATATATATATAAAAGACTGTTTACATGTATATAAAATAAGAAACAAATATGTGCATAATAGTGTTAATAGTGCACCATTTAGAATCTATGTATCCCTTTTCTATTTTTCTATACTTTCTATTTTTATATCATCAGATAAATGATAAATATCAACTAGGGAAATATTTTTTCAAATAACTAAGAAATAATAAAATTGAGACCTAAATATTTATATTTTTCTAATATCTATTAAAACTGATTTATTGGAATTAAAAAAAATTACTTTATTTTTTGAAATTTATATTTTTATATTTTCATATTATTTAGTTTCTAATAGAAAAATATTCCACACGTCTTTATTTATTTGATGGAAAATAATTAAGTATTATACAATGCAATCTGTTATCCAAATTGGTTGAATGTTAATAATTTGTAGACTGAAATGATTTGACTAACCCATGAATATATCAAATTTAAATAGATCAAATCATGCAACCGGTAAATTTATTTAATTTTATAAATGAAAATGATTATTTTGTAATAACTTTATCTCCATATGTAGTATTAATTAATTAATTTAAAAATATTCATGAAATTATAAAATCATAAATTTTGCAACAAAAAAAAAGTTTTTAATGAAAATTATGGAATATCATTAAAAATATTTTGTTAAGTTTTGGATGTGAATTGCGAAATTACGGGTTTTGATATTTGACAATTCTAGTGAAAGTAGTAAATATTCAGTAAATGTTTTGGTGATTACACTACAAAAAAGTTGTTTTACACTACAAAAAATAGTACATGTTCCACTACCAATTATTAATTCAAAATTACTAAGACTCATTCGATTTATTAGGTCTAAATTTTATAATAAATACCAACATAAATATTTTAAATTAAATAAAATATACTAAAAATTAAGTTAATATTTTAGAATCATTTATAAAATCGACATAAATATAACATTAGTTATTATAATGATAAAAATATTAAAATCACATATATAAAATGATGTAAAACATACCATCATTTTTTGTAATTGACACAAATTAACATCAGTTACAACAACTGATGCAAATATTATGTACAATTGTATCAGTTTATTAACAAAACAATGTAAATTATTTGCATCATCAAAATATGTGTCATTTATTTAAGTGATGCAAAGATCTCTTACATCATTTATAACTAATACAAATATTAAAAATAAATGATGTAAAAAAACCTTTTTTAGTGTTAGTAACTTAACATTACTTGATTGTTATTATAAAGATTAATAAAAAAAAATTTAATATAGAAATGCAAAGTAGTTTACTCAGGCAAAAAAAATATGTAGATAACTCTCTTCTTTAGATTAAAATATTCTTTACTTCTTTTCTTATAAAGTTACTAAATACTATTTACTTACAACAATTTTTTTAATTCTCATTTTTGTTAAATTCAATTTTATTTTTAATAGTATAAAATTACTGGCTTCCACGTAGGTCCTAAGAAAATTTTGTACATGAAACTATTACTTTTTTTACGATAAATTATCTTAAAATGGATTCCAAAACTTTCTATCATTTTTAGTGATTTGCATGCTAATATTTTTGTGGGAAGGTGATCATCTGGAGTAACTGTCGTATGTTGGAGAAGTTGGTATGGGCACAAGTGTAGAAATTTATTATTTCATGTATATGTATTTGTATGCATTTAATTCATTTACTTTAATTTTTGTTTTGTTTTGAGATTCTATGGGTAATAAGTACACTGAGATAGAGAATGCCCCATCCCTTTCCTTCATTT
The DNA here is from genome assembly GCA_028015245.1 of Cardamine occulta. Classification (NCBI taxonomy): domain Eukaryota; kingdom Viridiplantae; phylum Streptophyta; class Magnoliopsida; order Brassicales; family Brassicaceae; genus Cardamine; species Cardamine occulta. Next base: position 8,648,646 of record CM051367.1, read on the forward strand.
AGGACGTGGAATCTCTGCTCCACCCATTCTCTCGTATTATACTATTATCCCATTTATAAAAAAAAAAAGGGTTTTGTTCAAAATTTAATGGAGAACATTATATAGTATGATTTTAACAAAAAAAACATTATAGTATGATTTAGATTAGCAATAAATGTCAAAAGACTACTCAGAATATAGGATTCTCTGTTGACGAAAAGAAAAACTATACTAGGATATTTTCTAGAGAACGTATACACACAAACCGATAAAATTGAGCATTATATAAATAAAGTATGGAATATTAATATTACTTTAACCCATCAATTATAATGTTCTTTTTTTTCAATGCCTAAGAGCTGCCATGATGCGTTTCAAAAAATCTATAGCATTTCTCCGTGAGTGGTTCTTCAAAATCCTCTAAGGGATTCGTGGAAGCCAATTTGCTTTCCAGAAAAAAAAAAAGAGAACAAGTTGGATTTGAGAAAGCTAGAAGCAGTGAACAAAGTTTTTGGTGTAAAACTTATTTGGCTCATCTTGACCAAAATTGGATCTCTTTGGATCTCTTTCAAAACAAATTATGTCCAAACACTCTTCAAATATAAATCCTAGTCAATCCAATACAAACAAATTCTCAATCTATAAAGCTCAATCCTATACAAACTTATTATTTCTGATGATATAAATTAGTTCCTATAGTTTAAATAACTACAACATGCTAACTAAATTAAAAACATTGAATGAGAATTTATAGTTAAATAGTTAAGGAAGGTGGTCCCTTGAGTATTGTCATTCCATATTGTATTTTTTTTCTTTGCCTCTTTTATACATGAACTATAAAAAAAGGGCAAGAAACAACAATTATTATTTAGATTACGATGTTCTGTGCATTAATTTAATAATAATTAAGAAGGTCCCAAATATTTTTTTATACACATGACATGATTAGATTAGCTGAAGCCTGAAGGTGATGTCCAAACAAAAACCTAAATTTCAGTGTCTTTCTTGAAGTGGTAAATAGAACAATAAGATACTAATATAAGTACATAAATAATGTGTATATATATCTTATCAATATCATGACACGGTACCAAAAAAATCACATCGATATTTCGCCTTTCTAATAAGAATACACCAATCCCACATTTTTTAGCTCCTCGGACTTTTAAAATCGTTTATGTATGAAAATGAAATAATATATTAGTACTATAATGATTCGTTCAACTAAATAGTAAATGCACCTCACCTCTCTTGGTCAATAGTATATTTATACGAGTATATAAAAAACATTTCGTGGCATTCTCGTAAACCATCCACATGCATTTGTGCCTTCTACATCAGAAGAGAAAGAGAAAGATGCAAGTACGCAACGAGTGTATTTAACAAAAAAAAAAAAAAAAAAAGGTATATAGACTAAAAAATGCAACAAGTACACTGAATGTGATCATAGCAATCATTTGTTAAAGTTTAAATATTACTCTCGTCTTCTTTCTTTATCAAAAAACATTTTTTTTAACGTTATGCGTGAGTTTTCAAATTTTAATTTGTTTATTTTACTGTTATATATTTTTAGAAATAATTTTTTTTTACTGTAAGGTTATTTTTATTTTTATTGTCATTATTAAAAAAGTATTTCTCATTAATTAGATAGAAGTAGAACTATGCAAATCTTGGTCGGGATAATTGTAAAGCTACGTAGTGCAATGCAATGGTAAGATAACTCATTCAATGAAGAGTCAAGTTGGTATGTCCAATAATTGTTTTTCTACTTTTAATTTCCATATAAACCCAAATATTTAATAAAAAGAAAAAGCCAAAAAATCATCAATTGTTCGTTAACAAGCTCTGTATTTCCTTTGACGGTGTGTCCCATGTAATTTGAGGGTCACTCATGGCTCATATACCCCTTGAAAATTTCTCAATACGCACTTAGCATATGGGCGGATCTAACTAATTAGAGGAAGTGGTTGGACGTGCAACCCCTAAATATAAGTAAAATTTTTTTTACACTAATATGATAATTAATAGTGGCAGAATGGTTAGAATGCGTGCACCTAGGGGTGGAAACAATTTCTATTTCGTTTCTGTCGTCCTATCCCATCCCATTCCCGCTAAAAAATTCTCGCCTTATTTTAGAAGAATAATCTCATATAGTATAAGTTTCTGATTCCCATTTAAAAATGGGATGAGACAAGAACGAGAATTTCTGAAATCTCATTCTGGACAAATTATATATAACACATAATATTATATATATATATCATAAATATAATAATAAAAAATTAGAAATATTTAATCTGTAACTTTCTAAATTTTTTTAATATGTTTAGATCAAATTTTCTTATTATTATATTTTAATTAAACGATTAAACACGGAATGATGCGCAGAAAGATGAAGATTAGTTATTTTTTTTATTAGGATTTTATATTTTTGTAATTTATTTTGGTTTATTTTTATTTTGATGACTTATGACTGAAGTTTATGTTGAGTTGTTTTTAAATTTAAGTTTTTGAATTATGAAACATACATATTTGTGATAGTTTATTTGTCATGTTTATTTTTTGAGAATTTTCCGTTCCGGTCCATCCTGCTCCCGTCCCAAATTTTATATGAGACATTAATGGAACATTTTTTTTTAATTCTCAAATTCTCATCCCGTTCTCATTTTCGTAAAATTCCGTCCTGAATTCCCGTTTGCCCATCTCTACATACATCCATTCTCCTCAAGAGTTGGAAGTTTCAATTCCTACCCAATGCTATTTTGCATCCATTATATTGCTCTCCTGGATCCACCCTTGATTAGCAATAACATTAGTTTGACAGTGAATAAAGATATATATATATATATATATATATATTATATATTTAATACTTTACCAGCAAACAGAAACCACAACCTTTACAAAACGAGAGTTTCTTTGAATCATATACTCTTTGCCTCCACGGTTTGTTTATTAATTTGATGAATATCATTACAAATTCTTAAACTTCATTATATAAGTCTTAAACCCGATACAGTCATAACAAAGAAATGAAATCTTCTAAAACTTATTGTGGTTTCTGTTGATATGCAATACCATTTTTCGATTGTTCAAGGGTCTTAATGTAAAATCCTTTTAAAGAGTTAGTGTTTGTAGCATTCCAAACGAAACTCATGTGATTTAGTACATAAAAAGATGTTACTTTGTCTAGTTTCTATAAGAAAAAGTGTCGTGCATGTATGTATATATAGATATGCGTGTTTAAGCAACCTTGTTGAGGTATTTAGACAGGCATAATAATTACATATTTAACAGTCTATTTTCCATATAAAATAGACAAAACAAGATAAGTGAATCTAGCTAGCTGGAAAAGTAGCTCGACTTGTATATGGAAAAGTGGAAACGCTTAATTAATATTCGATTGCGACGACCCTCACCACTCTCGTTGGTGCAATATCATGAAACACGTTTTATATAGGGAGGATTACTAAAATGACTCAAGTAAATAGTTTTATTGCTAGAATGATACACATTTCATTTTAATTACTAGTTTGTCTTTTGAAGTTTTTTAACCCAGAAGTACCCTTTGGAAGCTTTAGAAGGAAAAACAATATTACGAAACTGCCATTAATAATTAAATTCCAGCGGGACCGATATTTACGAAAATGTCATTCCGTATATGTTACCGCAAACTTATTATTTCGTAGAGTTATTTTACATTACCGCAGAGTTGTTGACGTTATCGCAGAGTTATTGTCATTCACAGAGTTATTTTACATTACCGCAGACTTATGTCAATTACCTCGTTACCGCAGACTTGTTAAAGTGATCGCAAAGTTATTGTCATTCGCAGAGTTATTTTACATTACCACAGAGTTATGTGTTACCGCATAGTTGTTAACGTTATCGCAGAGTTATTGTCATTCGCAGAGTTATTTTACATTACCGCATACTTGTGTTACCGCAGATTTGTTAAAGTGATCGCAGAGTTATTGTCATTCGCAGAGTTATTTTACATTACCGTAGAGTTATGTGTTACCGCAGACTTATTGGCGTTATCCCAGAGTTATTGTCATTCGCAGAGTTATTTTACATTACCGCAGACTTATGTCAATACCTCGTCATCGCAGACTTGTTAAAGTGATCACGGAGTTATTGTCATTCGCAGAGTTATTTTACATTACCGCAGAGTTATTTTACATTACCGCAGAGTTATTTTACATTACCGCAGACTTGTTTAGTTACCGCAGACTTGTTTGTTTTGTCGTTGTCGCAGACTTATGAGACAAATCTAGTTACCGCAGACTTGTTTAGTTACCGCTGACTTGTTGTTTTTGTAGTTGTCGCAGACTTATGAGACAAATCTAGTTACCGCAGACTTGTTTAGTTACCGCAGACTTGTTTGTTTTGTAGTTGTCGCAGACTTATTTTAAAATCAAGATCGTTTAATCAGGGCCACACGATGTAAGGCTTCTTCTTCTCTGAGTTTGGCCATGACCGCCGCCTCTGAAGAAACACAGGCCATTTGAGACGGAAGATGAAAAAAGATGGTGTGCTTGGCAGTAAGAAGATGAAGAGTTGGAAGAAGTTTTTTTGTTTTTTTTTTTCTAAAACTGTCTCTTTTATTTGGGGTTAGAAGAAATTTTTTTTTTTTCTGAAAACTATTTAATTTTTAAAATTCAAAATTTTGTTTTTATTTTATTTTTTGTTATATTTTTCAGATTTTCTAAAAAAAATAAATAGAAGGGTATAGATGTCTTTTATCTATCAAGTTATTTCTCTTTTTTAAATATGTGTAAATTTAGTAATAAAACTCCAAATGTATGTCAATCTTTTCACTTTTATATATTATTGCGCATATTAATATACGTTTGGCTGAGAGAGAATAAGTACGAGCGAGTTATATGCTCCTGCCATCTTTTTAGTCGGTAATAATATGTCTGAGGATTATTCACCATGAGATCCGATTAAAATTATTTGAACTGTCCAGTTAATTCTACTAGACAAAAAGAAAGAGTGAATCATTTCCAGCTACAAAATGTAAATATACGTACATTTTGGATTATTCTAAGTTCCGATGCACAGTATATATATCCTAGTTAGTGATTTATAAACTAGTGATTTATGATATTATTTGAAATATGGGTCAATAAATTTCAACTATAGGTATATAGAATTAATGAAGAATTCTTGAAATGGATAATTTTACAATTTTATCGTGAAAAAGTAATCCGATGTGAAGTTAGAACATAGCAAATACTTTTTTCCAATAAAATTGTGAAAGAGTTTTTTAAAAGAATTTTCCCTATAATTAATACATAAACTTTTATTTACATATATTATTATTATTTAGGGGTCATTAATGACTTAGCAGAAGCAAATACTCTAATTACAAAAAAATAGTACAAATTGCAATCTTTTTCACTATGCGAACGCCAAATGTAAACAATTTGTTTTTAATATTTGTTGAGATCTCTGTGGATGTAACGACTACAAAAAAAAACAATAATGATTCTTCTCTGACTCTATATTAATAATCTCGAAATAAATTCATAAACTCCTAAGTAAAAATAACTTATTTAGAAGAAAAATCTAAAACCCCTAAAAGCCCTTTGAAAAGCTCAAAAAATAATTATAATTGAAATAAAAAATCATTAATACAGGAAATATAAATAACATCAATAAGATATGCATGATTGAAATGCACATACTTAGAATTGTAACATAAAAGAATAGTCTAAGCTACATAATTACATGTATATATATATACTAAGGGTTCAACTGGTTTAAATGTGGTGGTTGTGTTTACGGGTGTGGGAGTTTGCGGAAGCGGGCAGTTACGGTTATAAACGTTATTAAGCGGTTTGTATGATTGGTTTAATAAATAGAAATATGTGCGTTTTCGAAAAATTATTGACTGGTTGACAGTGGTTGTGGATGATGTTTAACATATTTAAAATATAAATTTTTATAAGAAAAATTTGTATTACCATAATCAAAATTTAAAAATGAAGTTTTAAACAAATTTTATAATAACTAATTAAAATTGTTTATTTTAAGAGGTTTAAAACATTTTTTATTTAGAAAATATTTTTTTATACTTATAAAATACTTTAGTTTAGTTAGTAGATATATAAAGAATTTATTCTAATAAAATTTTATTTTTCAAAAAAAAGTTTTGATTTTTTTTATAAAATTTTATTAGTATTATATAAATTAAAAATTAAAAATAATTATTTTTAACCAACCGCAACCATCACAACCTCAAACGTTAGTTGGAAGATGCTTTTGAAATAAAAGGATTTCAAGCGGTTTGGAGCAATATGTTATGATTTGCATGATTGACATAAAACGCTTGTAACCGCCCACAAACACAGCGTTTACGGGTGAACCAATCAAACCCTAAAAACATATGGATGACGACTGATGAGAAAAATTAGTAGATATTTAAACATATTTATTAAGCTCTATTAGTATATGATTAACAATACGAATGGAGAAAAAAGCAAAGAAAATAAAATGTATTTAAATAGAAGAATAGTGAGGTCTTATTATGGACAAGAAGTTGGTCAAGTGTAAGAAAGGCAGTAAGGAAATGAATCTTAGTTGCAGATGTTAAAACTCCCAAAACATCACGTGAAGCCTTTCTTTTCCTCGTTCGCTTTTAGCTATAATTTAATTAAGACGGCCACACAACCTACTAATTGTAATCTTAAAAACTCAAAAATGATGTTTAAAATTATAATTATTCGTGGAAACTGGAAACGCACCCTTTCTCTAAAATAAGAAATGAAATCATCCTAGGACATTTGGTAGCATTATTCATCAAGACCTACGTTTATTAGTATAATAAAGATATTTAACGTATACAATTTTTACAATGACCAAGTGTGCTTTCATCACTGTCTATTGTGTGAGTGGAGTATTTGCACAAGAGTTCCGATCTTGAAATGATTTCTTGCAATAACTTTTTTTTTGAATATATATACATTGAAATGTTTATTATTTTTTACATTTTGTTTTACAATTCCAAATAGTTTGAAACGGTTATTATAATGTGCAGTGAAAGTTTATCTCTGCTCTCAACTAATAAAAAAAATTGCAAGGAAGAGAACATATATGATATTTTAATAAGATTTTCAGTCACTAACTTTGTTTTCATTTATAAATGTTGGAGTTGTTTTTTTTATATAGTTTTTATTACAAATAATCTCAAAGATTTCACAATAATGTATATATACTAAATTTTACTCTCTCTTTTTTTTTTGGTAACGCATACTAAGATTATTAAGAAACTAAGATCTTGTACTTATAATTCAAACAAGGAAAAGAATACATTAAAAAAATTAACTTTATATGGCTTATAAGAGTCAAAAGGGAAAACGATTTATCAAAAGTTTTGGAGAACAGCCACTTTCCGTAATTTTCAATATATGAACTAGACAACTCTGAATCGAAGTTGGTCCACGACGCATTTATATATTTATCATCGTGTGGAAGAGAGATTTATCAATATTATTTTTAAAATTACTCTTATTTCATTTGTGCATGACAGCAGGAACAAATATTAAGTATGCGATTCGCAACAGTACTCATCAAAACATTATTGGAATCTAGAAAGTCATGCGCGACACCAACGGTGTCCACCTCTAGATATATATCTACATACTACATATATATAATATTGAAATATGTGTTACGTACGTGCGTACTTTGTATATAGTTTGTGTAGTTGCGATGCATAGTGGAGAAACATAACTATTTATGAACCATATATCTATATATAGTGTCCAAGAATTCAATTAATGGATACTTTATAACTCTTCATTTGAAAGACTCTAAGATATTTAGGTACACAAGTGTAAATCCTAACTTGATTCATAACCGACTAAATTGAAATCCAATCTATAAACTTATGTCTTACTACAATATCGAAAAATATGATTGTAAATGGGAATTCTTTTTTAGTTTAACATGATGATTAATCTCGGGTTTTTACTTGGAAAACATTTAGTAGTATGGTGCATAATCATCAAGATGGATCATACTTGTGGGTAAAGAGAATAGGTGGGGAAATGATGATATAAGAATGTGAACATCAATAGATCTATGAAAGGGACTAACAATGATAGAGAAAGGAAAAGAGATAACAAACATCTTAAAGCTCCTATGGGTTGGAGGACAATATGACTGAGATCTCTTAATGTGGGGTCTTCTTTTAAGATAGAGACACTTATAATTGGATCCATCACTTCCACTACTATCTTACTTTTTTTTTTCTCTCTCTTACTCTTTTTTTTTTTTCTTTTTGATTTGATTCTCTCTTTCTTTTCTTTTCACTTCTTTTCATTCGACCATTTGCACCAATATGTTCTATATATATATATATATATAACACAAATGTTTTATGATTTTTAAATAAAAACAGAGAAAATTTCAAAAAATATGTTGTTTGTGATTTTTATGAAAGTTCTTTAAATTTTTTAAGAAAATAAATAAAGTTATTTAACAAAGGTTCTTAAAAGCTTCCTGATTTTTAGTGGTATTTTCTAAATAAGAGTACTTTTTGAAACCCAAAACTAAAAATATGGTATATTTTAGAAACCTTATAAGTTTTAGATGAATGATTTGTTTTCGATTATTAAAAAAGCATAAGAAGTATTTTTGTAGACTCAGTGTTTGAGATATTGAAGATTCAACAGACTACTAGTTGTAGACATAATGCCATTTTAGTTGATATTACTATAAACTACTCAAAAAGTATATAAAATAATACGAATGAAACGTTAGTTGTGGTAAAGGTATAATATATAAGCCATAATAGTACTATGGTGGCTAATGCTTTGTCCTCCTCAAAGGGCCAAAGAAAGCTTAGAGATATATACATTGGTAAGCATTTCTTCTCCCTAACAACCAACCAAGGACTTTGGGGGCAAAGATACCCTCCCGTAGTTATCAACGCTTTATTAAATTAATAATTTCTTAAATTAAAAAAATCAAAATGTCATTTCATATGTCAAAGCATTCCATTTACTTTGCTTAGCACAAATTATTTAATTATTAATGTTCCATTTTCTTTACAGAAAGGATGGCACATGGGAGACATGGTCACAGTGTAGGCAATATCCTCTTCTATTCTATCTTCTCATCAAACCCATCTCTATTCAAAAAACCATGCTCAAACTCCATGGAATATGCAAATATACCAGAAAAACAAATAAAAGAAAGTTAGAGCATAACCCATGATGTTTATAGAATTAATTAAAATCAACAACTTTAATTTAGTTGTTATTTCAGTAATCTCGCACCAAAAAGTTTAGGTTTAAATAACTATGGAATCCACCATAAGTTCAGTTTAAGTTCTGATAAATTTAAAGTTTCAAATTTATGTTTTTTCATCGGCCGTAGAATTATATATTTTTCTTGTGTAAACTGTTTTTTTTCCTTCTTTCTATTTTTTGGTCAAATTTTAATCAAGTGAGACACTGTATACAATATAAAAGCTATTTTCTTCAACGATAATTTGAGCTACAAGTAATATATATAATGTTCAACTATTTGTGGCTAGTTATATATGGCTCAGAGTGAATGAAATATATTTGTCTTGATTCCAAGAATTTTGGACCACTATTCTGTATTTTGGTTTTTGTTATTAATAACAAGTTGTTCGCTTTCTTAATTTATGTATAAATATTCAATTTACTGCCAGGATACTAATTTGGTAAAGTATTGTTTTTATCTTACAATATGATAAATTACAACTATTCTTTCCGCATTTTACCCTCTGCACTGCAAGTGTAACAGTAATATCAGTTTTCTGTCTTTCAATGCTAGTTTTGTTTTCAAAGATTTAGCTATATGCAGTTATAGGTACTACTACTACACAAAAGATTAAACCAACTATATATATAAATCATACTTTGCAAAATGGATAAGTGAATGTGATATGAGCCCATTTTACTCGGGCCTGGATTACTTAGAATGCCCCGCCACTCACATCTAAAATATTGCGACGCGAACGTTGATATGGTTTTAAGTTACGTAAAATATTTTTCTTTTCTTTTAACAAAAGTTACGTGGATTTTTGTAGTCTCTATAAGATCCAAAACTGAAAAGATAATCTGATTAAGCATGTATGGTTAGACAGGTTAGATTTCGTCAGAAAAAAAACTTGGTTATATAATTATTCTCTCTTTTTGTCAATTAAAAAACGATACTAATATTTGACAAGAAGACTCAGTTTACCGAAACCCATAATCATTATGGAGACATATTTGTAAAATCAACTTTTATCCTTTCAAAATCTGAAGAAGCATTTCAAAGAAAAAATAAAAAAAAAGACAGAGAGATCATTTATATCTGTTTTTTTGGGTCCAAATCTGAACAGCGAGAAAGAGATATACGATTTGATCATCACAATGTGATGAGTGATGACTATACCTGATTATATATATATAATACATAGTTCAGATAAATTCTGACTAAACCCGTTGGACTTCTTACATTATTCAAGTAATAGCTACTTTTTCTTTCTTTCTTTCTTTTATTTATTTATTTGTTAAGTAATAGCTAATTCATATGTATATGAAGTAGTATGATCTATTATAAATATATAAAAGAAACATTCTGTAGTGAGTCATTTTACATTTATATACTCTTACATAATCATGGAGCCATATAATAGTTGCCCATATCGCTACTGAATCTTTTACATATCAAAGCAGTAAATGATGATTCGCCTATATGCGGGAGGATTAAAAAAAGGATTTACTATGTAAAACCTTCTTTTTTTTTTTTTTAATGACATGTCAAATTCAGTTTTCAAAGAATTAAGTTATTTACATAGAAAATAAAAGTTTAGAAATTTTGAAACATTTTAAAAGGAGATTGAGATAAATATGTAAGATTGTTATTTACTTTGCCGGTCTTTGAACCATCGTTGGAGGAGACCATGGATCCGAGGGTCTTACAAAGTAACAAACTGAAACTACTTTAGCAGCTATTTCGTTTATGAGCTTTGAGAAAACATTGATGACACTGAAAAACAAATACAGAGATAAAGAATAACCCTGGTGCAGACCACAAGCACTAGAAAAAAAACTCCTCTAAATCCCTATTAATCGCAACTGGAAAAGTGGAATTGGAAATACATATAGTCGAATCCAAATTTGAACTATTATCCAGTTGACTTCAGCAAAAACCATGATTTTTGTTGTAAAATATAGGGAATTTAATGAAAATGTCCATCAACTTTGGTCACATACATATTTAAATTCTCAATTATTATTTTAGTAAAAAGTCTATTCAACTTTAATCCGTTAACTAGATTTGAATCCGCGTCACACTTAAATAAAGTGCTTCTATTTTTGGTGATAGAATGTTGATCCTACATAAAACGCTTCCTTTTGGTGATGGAATGTTGTTTTGAAAGACATTAAACGTCGAGACGTTTGCAGTTTCATAGAAACAACAAGATTTTTAATTGGAAAACAAACAAAAAAATTTAAAGTGCATTCTGTTTTAAGTTTAACCTAAAAATTTCCTAAATTCTAAAACCGTAAAACCTAAGAAATTCATGAACGAAAAGTGAGAGAAGAGGTCGTAGAGAGCAAGATGTACCTAAACTACCGAACAAACCTCAAGGAAGATTAAAAAAAAAAACAAAAGTTTGCTAGCAGCAAATCAATTTATCAGTTGCTTAATTAAAATTATCAATCTTGCAATTTAGAAAAATAAAATTATTTATTTTTTAGTTATATGTCATGGAATTTGTTTTTTGATAAAACAATAAAATTGACTCTCTTTTTCATATCAAGTGTCTTTTAAGTTTTTCACACATATTAAAAAAACAATTATTTTTTTTATTTCACCCTAATTAATATCTACAAGCTTTATTATAATTGGTTAATAGTACATTAAATGATATGGATAAAACTGAAAATTTTATCAAAAATTTGCATCGTGCGATTTCAACCGATGAAATTTTTTATCATGCGGTTTCAAACCGTTGGAGGACAATTGGAAAAATCTCCTAAACATGACAGAAGAACACCTTAATTAATAAGTTGGAACTTAGAACTAATTAGAAACACCATTGATATTTTCGAAGCCTCTTGGACAATACGTTCACAGTAAATAAGATTATATCTCTACATAAAAAAACGGAAGCTATTTATAATTTATAATTTATAACTTATCTTATTTGTGAGGATAATATATTTTCCAATTTTTCCCTCTGCCCACCGGCGTGGGAATTTTTCAAATGTCGTCACTACTTTAATCCCGACATTAATATTAAGGTGACGTTTCATTCCTCCAACTGCTACGTCAAAGGAAATGCGACTCTTATTGATCAAGAAAAATTCAAAGTCTAACATTATTTATTTAGTTTTGGTTCTTTAATGTATACTACCAATGGTTTGAAAAACCGTTATACTGAGATTAGGTTAGGGTTTCATATCATTTTAATTCAGAACTCCTCTCTGCATATAAATAATGTTTTTGGAATTTTATTAGTATTTTTTTTTGTCTCTAGCTATCTAATTAATAATTCAGAATTGGGTATATCAGTTGTTATTTTTTCTGTAATGGTTCCCTATGTAGATATCTGTTTTTCCATAAAGGTTAGGAGGTTTTTATATATGGAAAAATGCAAGAAAGCCTTCCTTTGTTCGTATCTTCCTACTCGGTTTTACAGGGTTAGTTTAAATCTCTATGTATATGCTACTCTATGTCTATTGTAAGATTAATTGGTATATGTCTTTGTTCATATTTCTTCTTAAAGATCTTTGTTCCTATTGCTTTCACAAATTCTAATGAGAATAACTAATATATATTGAGGTTGTATTAGTTTTTGCGTATATTGTTGTTTATAGTTTTTAATTAATTCTTTTTTGAACAGGGTGTTTTTGTTCCAAAACATGGCATTTCTGGGGCTAAGTTATAGCTCTCCAATTGTGGTATGTGCCATGGGCTTGCAATCACCTGCTTTCTCCTTCTTGCTCTCTCTTGCTCTTGGGTAAATTAATTACTTCTATTATAAGTTAAACTTTGTTTCTATTATTCTTTCATAAGTGAATCCTAACTAACACTTTTCTTCTTTGGCGTTAATATATTTTGAACAGGGGAGAAGGGTTAGGATGGGAAAGTAAGAGAACAAAAAGAAGAGTGATAGGCACGTTGATATGCTTCACAGGAGCTTTTGTAGAAGTTATCTACTTAGGTCCTTTTATTAGACCTTCTCCTTCATCTCCAAATTCCAATTTCTTAACTACAATCTCACACTACTTGACTTTCTTCAAGAATTCTGACAATTGGGCTCTCGGCTCTCTCCTTCTCGCATGTGCCACACTATCTACCTCCATCTGGAATATCATACAGGTAATCAAAATTACGTTCCAAAATATAATATTTTTCTTTCGAGAAAATCTTATCAATGATTGATGAATCTACACATGCACGTCTTAAACTCAACTCTTATGTGTTGTCTCATTATTATTTATTTTTTTGGGGTATATCAGTTGGATACAGTCCAGAAATATCCTCAAGTGATGAAAGTAGTGTCTGCCTATAGCTTAGCTGGGACAATCCAATGTGCAATCTTCTCAGCGTTCATGGAACCAGACCTAAGTGCATGGAAACTCGAACTTAACATGGACCTATATCTCATTATAGCCACGGTAAATATATATATATATATATATATATGCGTGATCATATATTATAATTACTATATATTATGTAGTCCTTAATTTGGGGTTTCTATGGTTAATCATGTTGTAACTGTTGTTAATTTATAGGGAATATTTGGGAGTATCATAAGAACTAGTGTTCAAGTGAAATGCTCAAAAATGAAGGGGCCTTATTATGCGCCATTGTTTAAGCCATTTGGGATCCTTTGGGCTTCCATTTTTTGGCACAAGCTTCTTTGTCAATAGTCTTCACTATGGAAGGTAATTTGTTTTTTTTCTTCACAAAACTTTATACTATAAAATTATAAAGTATAAACTATAAAGAGAGTCCCACATTCTATTATTGATAACATTAATTTCTTTTTAATTCTACGTCGCTTCTTTTCAGATCTGAAATTTTGGTTTGTCTTTTATTCTATCTCTCTTTTTTAAGTAATAAAAACTCTTAATAGTTAATACCAAATCAAGTATGGATTATTAATTATGATTTTGGATTACGGATTGAAATTTCATTATAATCATATATATCTATCTTTTATAAAAAAAATTAAGTTTTAGTTTAATTCTGATTTTCCGATTACTTTGAGATTTGGTTTTGAATTATATAGCTTTTAAATAAGAAAAAAAAATGTAAACCAAAATAAAGTTTGGTATTGGTTTTCGGATTAAATTATCGATTTAATTCTTATAGGTTTGCCTTATTATACTAAACTTCTTGTGAACAGTGTGTTAGGAGCAGCAATAGCAGGAACTGGATATTTGTTGATAATGTGGAGTCAAGTTCAAAAAGAAGAGCAAACGGAAACGATAGAGAAAAACGAAAATCACCATTTGTATTCAGATGACCAGACTACTCCTCTTTTGCTCGGAAATGGTGATTTTGATCAAGTTTAATTCAAAAAGGTTGTTTGCAAAATATTTTTAGCTTTATTATGTGAAACTAAAATTAAAGGTAAGTAAAACGAAGGAATTTAAACAAACAAAGGAGAAATATATGAGTGTGAGGCAAAACAAATATATATCAAAGTCTTGTAACATCTTTTTTAATTCCAGCGATGAGTAATGTATCAAAGTGTATAAGATGTAAAAGGTAATGTGATGCATATATATTTGTTTTCGTCTTTACTTTTTAAACAATTTAAACTCACGATGCAATCTTATGCAACCTCAAATGTGGACTAATTAGTGAGTTATATATATATGTAACTTATCTAAAATCACTTGAAGGTCCATCTTTGAGAAGTGGGTCTTACTAAAACTAAAATGGATCTTCCATCATTGAGAATTGGGTCTTGCTATAATCTATAAATGGAATGATCCAGCTGATCTAATTTATCTTTGTTCCCAAATAATTCGCGTAAAAAAAATTGAACCCAACCAAAACTCAATATGAAATCAAATTATAATGAAAACAATTCGAATAAATATTAAAGTCTCACACTGATTATGATTTTCGAGAAATACGACATAACTCTTTTGGTTTGTTAATTTTGTAGTAAGTTTTTATCAAAGATAAAATAAATTTTGTAGTAAGCCTAAGTTTCAAAATTTATAGGTGGACAGTGGACACTAAGAAAATAAACTTTTTTTTTTCTGATGCTTTATGGCCAAAAAGCTTATATATGTGCCACGTGTTTTGCCGTTCCAGTTTGTTACAAAATTTGTGTTCGGTGTTGTCCGGCTTTGCCGTTGCCTTTGTTGGCGCTGTTTATAGATGTTTTGGCTCATCTCTGTTTCTGACAGTGGTTCATGAGGGGAAGTTGGCCAATTTATATCCAAAGATATTCATTAACTCAAAATCATACATGAATTATAGTAATGAGTGAATTTATAAGTAAATATATCAATTTGACAAAATTCATACACGAATTATAAAAATTTAATCAATTCATACAAATAGGAATAACTATACATTTAAAATTGATGACATGTCATCCACGTCATCTGTTTTACTATGATGTAGATGATATGTCATCGATACATAATTTTTTTTTTACAAAATCTTGAAATAAAAATTAAGGGTAGACATCATTCCCGTCCCGTCTCGTCCTTTCTCGTATCGTCTCATTCTCAGTCTTGAATTCATGTTTTTAGATGGAAATGCAATTTCATATTACACACATTTTCAATTTCCGTTTGGAACCGAAAATTTCTAAAATCCTATTTGAATATTTGAGAAAAAAACATATACTAAATAATACTTATATATATATATACTATAATGATAGGAAATTGGACATATATAATATATAATATTATATACAAAATTAATCTCAAGTTTTCTAACTTTTTTAAAATGTACAAATTTGTTATTATATTTTATATCATTTAAATTTTATTTTTTTATAAATTGAAAGCTTATAAAATTTAGTAAGCTATCAATTAAAATTAAATTTTAAGCTTTTAATTTAGGAAAAATACCATAAAAAACCTTCAACTTTACAACTTTTTCTAACTAAAACCTCCAACTATTTGTGTTTCCAAAACAAACATTCAAGTTGATAAAATTTTCCAACAAAAACCTCAAACTATTTTTGTTTCCAAAACAAACCTCCAAATATAAAGTTTTGCTTACTTAAACCCTCAAACTCTCAATCTTGATCCCAATGAAGGTTAATTGATGGTCAATAATAATTCCGCAAATGCATTTTAATTATTTGTTAATGTTGTCAGTTTTGAATAAAAATCATAGATTGAAAAATTCAATCTTGAGTCTGATTGAGGATTAATTAATAGTCAATGATAACTCCAGTTAACACAGCAAAAGCCTGTTAAATATTAGTTAACTTCGTCAGTTTCGAATATGAACCATATATAAATAGATTTTCTGTAGTTGTAAACTCATTTTCTCCTTAGTAAATAACTAAATAACAACAAAATACGTAAAAAATGGACAAACATAGTTAACAGGAGTTATCTTTGACCGTTAGTAACCCTTCAATAAGGCTCAATATTAGAAACTTGAAAGTTTAAGTAAGCAAAACTTTATAGTTAGAGGTTTATTTTGGAAACAAAAATAGTTTGAGGTTTTTGTTGAAACATTTTATCAATTTGAATGTTTATTTTGGAAACACAAATAGTTGGAGGTTTTTGTTGGAAAAAATTGTAAAGTTGAAAGTTTTTATGGTATTTTCCCTTTAATTTATATAAGACAACTAGAATTTTAAATGATACATTAAGACATACAAACAATTATAATGTTAGAAAATTTATCAGCTTTTCTAAGCTTTCAATTGAAATAAAATTATAATCTCAATTTGTATAAGACAAAAATTATAATTTTAAATGGTATGAAATATAATAACAAATCGGTACATCTTAGAAAAGTTAGAAAAAAAGTTTTAGATTAATTTTATATGTAATATTCTATATGTCCAAATTCATATTATTATGATATATATATAAGTATTATTTATTATAATGTTTTCACAAATATGAATTCGGGAATTTTCGGTTCCATACGGGAATTAAAAGCATGTGTAATATGAGAATGCATTTCCATCTAAAACATGAATTCGAGACTGAGAATGAATTAAGACGAAAATGGACGAGACAGGGCAGAAATGATGTCTATCCCTAATTTTTATTTCAAGATTTTGTAAAAAAAAAGGAAAAAAAATCATGTGTTGATGACGTGTCATCCACGTCATAGTAAAACAGATGACGTAGATGCCATGTCATCAATTTAAATTATATAGTCACCCCTATTTGTATGAATTGATCAAACTTTTATTGTTCGTGTATAAATTTTATCAAATTGATATTTTTAGGTATAAATTCGCTCATTACTATAGTTTATGTATGATTTCAACTTAATGAATATGTTTGGATTTGAATATGCCGACTTTCCGATTCATGAGAAATGTCAAATTTATCCCATGTTCTTTTTGTTTTTTCCTTCGACAGATATGCGACTAAAAATTATCATCATCATCTTGTTAATTGGATCGGTTTAGGGCAACAACATTGGTGACAAACTCATTCAATAAAATATTATTATTTTTGTTGCATTTTGTTTTTTAGAACTTTGTCATGATTTTTTACTCCATTGGTGAGAGACTCACTAAGTCTCTCATCAATTTAATATTTATGTTTAATCTAATTTTAATTTTTATTTTAAATTAAAAAGTTTTTAATTACTATTTTAAAATCATATCAAATTTTATCTTAAAGATATTCAATTTCATTAATTATTGATATTTTTAGATAATCTATAATAGTAATAATAATTAAACCAGATTATATATAATCTTAAGAATAAAAAATATATTTTTATTTTATATTTGACCAAATCTCGGAATTTTTTTTGTTTATTAGGTAAAATAGTTTTAATTAAATATTATTGTAGTTTAACTAATATTAATTAAAAATAATATTAATGTATAATTTAAACTTATGCATAATAGAACTTGTTAGATAGATAATTGTATTTTATAATTTATAGAAAAAATAAAAATAAAAAATAAAAATTAATAACATATAAACTATTTAGTTGAGTTTTTAAAATATTATAGATTTGATTTATTAGAATAAAATATGAACCACTCATGAGCTGATATGTGTCTCAGGTGAGGGGTTCTCATGAGGTTCTCAGAGTCTATTATTTGAGAATCCATTCTCACCCAATTTTCATTAAAAAATATTTATTTATTTATTTTTATTATTTTTAATAGTGAGAGATTCTATGAGAGATTTCCACTAAGACTACTTACAATGGAGGTGTTAAATTGGCGACGTAAATTTATTATTTTTTCTTGTTGTGGTCAAGTATATCAAATGGACAATCCAATTGAAATTGAGAAGAGACAAGCAAGAGATATAGGTGATGGAAGAATATAGGCTACGAAGTCAATGGAAAAAAATTTCGTGATATGCAAGATTAGACTTTTTAATCCAAAGACATTTGAAGTCCTACTGTGCAATCATATTCGAGGATATAAAAAAGTCAAACTCGATAATAATCCACCGATCAATCAGCATCTCAATATTTCATTCCAAACTCCCAAGATCTCCCAAACAGATTGATAGGTGGATTAATATCGAGTTTAATTTTTTAATATCCTTGAATATGATTGCTCAACAAAAACTTAACTGTCTTTGGATTGAAAAGTCGAACTTGCATATCACGAAATCTTCTTTTCATTGACTTTGTAACCTATACTCTTCCATCATCCAGATCTCGTGCTTGTCTCTTCTCCATTTTAATTGGTTTCTCCATACTTGACGAACTTCGTGTATGTGTGCGATGATGGTTGAACTTCACATTTTGGTCGAAAAAATTGGTCAATCCTTTATAAAGGAAAACATTCAACGCAATATGATCAAAAATTTCTATCAAATATTATCAACCATGTATTTGGTTTATAACCGTTATATAAAGGTCAAACTTTGGTCAATAGTTAGTCAAATATCTTTTACTAAATATATCTGACGCAAAGTGGTCAAAAAATATTGATCAATTATTGACCAAATTATAGCCATTTCAAAGTGACAAAAAAGGGTAGAAAATTACTAACTTTTTATTGACCAAGTTATAGCCATTTCAAAGTATCTATTTCATATTTCGTTAGTTTATATAATTATAAATTATTATTATTACTATTAATATTTTAGATTATATTTATTGTATGTTTTAATATTTTATTTATTATTACTATTATATATGGTTTGAATTGTGTTAATTAAAATTACTAATATATAATTATATACTTACGATGTTATGTTTGTTGACAAAATTATTTGATAATTTAAATTATAATATAATTTGTTTGTAAAATTTAAGCAGTGTTATGTATATATTTCACATTATTTAGATAATCTATAACAGTTTGATTTACTTTAATATCAATTAATACAATTATTATAATATCAATCTGAGATTCGTCATATCCATCTTTATTTGCTATGGTTTGTTTTGACTCGTTTTGATCCCTTATAAAATTTAGAACATTTAAAGATTAGATCCTGATTCAAATATGGATGATAAAATATTCGATCCGTCGAAACCAAATCCATATACTCCTTCATCAATTAAAAAAAAAAACTATATCAATATTTTTGACATTAAAATTGATATATCTCTATTTTCAAAAATTCGATTTACAACATTTGCAAAACGAAAAATCTATATTTTTATTAACTATATGTATTATATTATCATTCAAATAATTTAAAAATAAGATAAAACAAAGATGATAAAAGAATCATAATTTTAATTCTACATATATACCTTCAAATCTATGAAATATGATGGGCATTCGAAATCGAGTTCGTGATCGAACAATGCATCAAAAATTGAAAACTCATTTGGTTGAGCATATATGACACAGATTTGACACAAGTCAAAATTACAACTAATCGTTTTTTCGGTTTATGATTTGCAAATCTATTTTTATATGTTTTTATGTCATGTATGTTTAAAATTTTATCAAATGCAATAATTTTTAAGTTATAAAATGTTTATAAATTTAAACAAAATAAATTCTACTTAAAATATTATAATTACTAAAATAATATTTATTTATTTTTAAGAACCTCCAAATGGGTTTTACCATTGGAAGATGGTAAATTTAAGAACTCTTAAAAATGTTCTTAACTTTAAAATTTTAAAAATTTATATTAAAACTAATGGTAAGAACCATGGAGATCGTCTAACATTCTTTAACATTCTTCTTCCACAGATACGTTATGTTGTTACTTTAACTTTTTCTTTCGTCTTAAAATAAGTTTTCTACAAACTTGCTTTTTAATGCTTTTTAAGTGGCCTGCAAAATAAAGTGTTAATTATTAACACCACAGTAAAATATAGTGTTAATTAGGTTGATAGAATTTTTAGATATTTATTTACAAAAATTAACGTAGTGTCAAATTAAATTGCAACCACAAGCCACGGGAAATATATAAGCATTCTTAGTCTCTTAACCAAAGTACCAAACTGAATAAATAAATAGGAAACTGTGTATTGGAATTTGTTTTTCTTTTGTTAAACTATATATACAACTGGAATACTTTTGGGAAAGAAAACCTAACACAAAGACTCATGAATAATGATCAATTCTGTGAATGTTTTAAAGAGAAAAATGTGTGTATCTATAATGTGCGTTAGATCATCATGAAATCCAGAGTAAAGATCCCTAGTTACGAAGACTTAGGCCTTGAATCTTGATAACATAAACCTTATATATCCTTTAACCAAAAATAATAACATAAAAGCTTATTGTGCAAATTAGTCACCCTATCGCAGCCAATGACCCTATTCGGCATTATTTCTTTCGTGACGCAAGTTTAGAAATAAACAAGTTTAAAAGTTAAGACTTTTGACCTCAATGACATCTCCTAAAATGTTGTAAAACTTTTTGATTCGATCTTTCATTCAATACAACAGATCAAGGAACAAAACAACTTCTTGATTTTGCTCAAATTTGTAGATTTCCATAGTTCAACCAACAAGAAAAAAAGAAAAGATAAGTAAAAACGTTGCAAGTTACAATAAATGATGAGAAAGCAGATTCTAAATCACACCAAAGTGAAGCTTAGAGACGATGATAAGAGAAAAGAACCCTAAAAGCCTGTTTGCATCTACACTTCAATCTAATAAAAAATTAGTCTCAACGCAGTAAATTGGAAACGATAATAATGTGTAGAGATACGAGAAATGCTTGGCTAGCAAGAAACTAAT